>MDKH01182363.1:0-20320 GCA_005239495.1 Nicotiana undulata
ACTCCAGATCCTAGGTTGATTGTTGGAGCTTATTTATTTTGTTAGACTGTTTTAAATGATTAAGAATGTCAGTATTTCTATGAATTGAGCCAAAAATGAGTAAATTTCTCTAGTAAATGAATTGAGTATTATTGTAACGGTTGGCTAGCCTGATTCCACGACAGGCGCCATCACAACCCGGAAACGGGTCGTGACACCAACTCATCGACGCAACGACAGGGCACGAGCTGCTAAGCTTCCTAGACGCCTATTCAGGATACAACCAAATCCTCATGGAGGAGGAGGACCAGGAAAATACCACTTTCATAACTTATCAGGGGACGTGCTACTATAGAGTCATGCCATTCGGGTTGAAAAATGCAGGAGTAACCTATCAAAGGCTGGTCACCAAGATGTTCAAGGACCAGCTTGGAAAAACAATGGAAGTATATATAGACGATATGTTGGTCAAGTCCAAAAGGAAAGAAGATCGTATCGACCATCTGAAAGAAGCCTTCGATATACTAAGGCGTTATGGCATGAAGCTAAACCCCAAAAAGTGCGCCTTCGGCATGACCTCAGGCAAGTTCCTTGGCTTCCTGGTGTCCTAAAGAGGCATCGAGGTCAACCCCGACCAGATCAAAGCTATCGAAGGAATACCTAAAGTGCTGACCAGCAAGAAACAGGTGCAAAAATTGATCGGTCGTATAGCCGCCCTATCGAGGTTCATCTCACGATCCTTCTATAGATGCCACAAATTTTTTAACGTACTCAGGAAAGACAACGGGCTTCAGTGGAACTCGGAGCATCGAGGCCCTAAGGGAACTATATTAGCAAAATCCTGGTCGACGCTGTAACGAGGTACCCCCACCTCGAAAAGTTGGATCTGGCATTGGTCATATCTTCACGAAAACTTAGACCTTATTTTCAACGTCACCCCATATCTGTAGTTATGACCTTCCCCCTAAAACACATTCTACATAAGCCCGAACTATCGGGAAGATTAGCCAAATGGGCCATCAAATTAAGCGAGCACAATATCACATATCTGTCACGACCCGATTTCACCCTCCGAAAGGTATCATGACGGCACCTAGTCTCTATGACTAGGTAAGCCTAAATTTGTGAAAGATATTAAATTAAAAAAAAACAATAAAATAAAGACGGAATAAAGTAAATTTACTAAATGAAATATCTCCACTCAGCACTTACAGGAAAAATTCCCAAAACCCGGAATGTCACTTTTAAGCCACAAGCTCTATACCATAATAGCTCTATACGATGAAATGGAAATACATAAGATGTCTCTATCTAAACCAGAATGGGAGGTGACTCGGAGGATTCTGCGGACGCAACAGAATTACCTTACGGTCTCCTCGAAGCAGCTACAACGACCCCTAGCCACGGAACTGTGTACTGGTACCTGGATCTGCACACGAAAAACATGTGCAGTAAAGGGCATGAGTACACCACAATTGGTACCTAGTAAGTGCCAAGCCTAACCCAGTCAAGTAGTGACGAGGTCAGGTTAAGGATCTACTGGATTTATAAGTACAACAGTTTAAAATAGTACAGAAGGAAAATAAATTCTAAGGTGAGGATCTCCCAAAATACGTTCGTAGTCCCAATTTAAATATGCAGTACAAGGGGATCTCTCGGAATACGTCCGTAGATCCAATTTAAATATGCAGTACAGAGGAATCTCCCGGAATACGTTTGTAGTCCCAATTTAAATATGCAATGCGGAACGAATGACAGATAAGGCATCAATTGAAACGGTTCATCAAATAGCAGGTAGGGAAAGTAATAAGCTAACTAACATGGCGCAAAGAGTGTCAGATAGGAAATTTAATGTTAAACAGGTAAGCATGCTTTCCTAATGTAAGTTGAACAATTAAACACAGTAAAGCAAGATAATAGGAGAAATTCTTTTTATAATTTTCGGAGAAAATGGAATTTTTGCAATAATGGTCCGTGTACGTACTCGTCACCTCACGTACACGGCGTCCATGCAACAATTAATATCAAAACAACCTAAGGGAAATTCCCAACACAGAGTTAGGCAAGCCACTTACCTCGACTGCTCTACTCAACTCGAAACCACGTTCTTTCCACGAGCACCCGACTCCGAATGGCCCACATTTATTCAAAATTCAAGTGAATAATGTAAATATCACTTTAAGAAATCAAGCTAGCTAATTAGTTCAAAGCTAATACGCGAAATTAGGAAAATTGCCCAAAAAGTCCCCCGGGCCCACATCTTAGAATCGAGTGAAAGCTACAAATTTAGAATACCCATTCACTCATGAACTAACTCAAACAAGAATCATCAAAATTCAACGTCAAAATCTCCTTAAATTCTCATATTTCTACTTGGGGAACTTTCATCCCATTTTCATAATTTTTCACCCAAATTCCTTGATTAGATTGAAGAAATTGTTATAGATTAATGATATAGTGAAATAGGATTAGGAATCGTTACCTCTGAGTCTTCTCTTCAAAACCCACTCAAAATCTCCTAATCCCGAGCTCCAAATCATTTTTAGAAAATATGAATTTCAACCCTCAAATTTGGTATTGACTGCCCAGCGATCCTACACCTGCGCCCTCTTGGACTGCACCTGCAGAATTTTTGTGAGGCTTGACGGCCGTCGTAATTGGTTTTATTTGGGAGATTCTATGAGTGGTAGCACGTGTCTATCATTGTTTTCATTCATCATTGAGAGTGGTGAGACTAGAAGTGAGTTCTTGTTATCGTCATGGTAGGCTTAATGCGATTTTTCCTAAGTATTTTGTTTACGAGGTATGATTTGATACTCTATCGAGATGTGAGTTAAGTGAGAATTATGATTTTATTTGCCGAGATGAGTTAGTGGGAGATTTCAATTGGTATGATATATTTTCGGTATGTGATTTAGAGTTGAGGGCGAGGTCCTCGTGATATTTTGTGATTCGATATGTTTGGACCGGGCTGAGTGCCGCGGTGGAAAGTTATATCAGGATGGGATCCTTGTGAGTTGTTCATATGCTTTACTTGTTTACTTGTTATACTGTTATGTAGGTCGGTACTGATAGAGAGTAGTGTCTATTGGGCTTGTTTGACAGTTTCCTTATGCGTTTCTCTTTTCATATTCAGTCATTTTCGTTATGTGCTTCTTGAGTTTCAGCTTGCGAGGTGTGTGCTCGGTGGTGTTAGTTATGTCTTGGTGATTCGGGTGTCTAATAATGAGGTCTTCTAGTTTATTACATCATTATCAGTATTATGGGGCTTGGAAACAGAGTTTTTTCAGATATGAGGCTAATCGCTAGTGCTAGATTGACTTCAGGCAGCTATTGTGATCAGAAGTGTTATGTTGGGCCTATGTGTGATGTGCTATATTGTGTGGTCGTACCTTATGGGTGTAGTCATGAGTTGATGCAACTGGTTGAGGCCGATTCCAGATATGGAATTAGAATCGAATCATTTGGAAATGAGTAAAAGGTGAGAAAATGAGGTATGATGCTTATCGGCGGTGATATGAAGGCTAAATTAGAGTTATGATTGTGTCATCAGGCTTATGTAGGTAGGGTTACATGGGATCACCCCCGGGTGTGTGTTGGAAGTGTGCATTCAGTGATTTGATGAGTTGAGGTGAAGCTTGGCACGTTCGAGGACGAACTCTTATTTTAAGAGGGGGAGAATGCAACGACCCGACCGGTCGTTTTGATATTAAGCTCCGTTTGGTGGCGTAAGGTCTTGAACAACTTCACATTGTGTATATCGACATGCGTGCGTGGTTGAATTCAGTTACCGGATGATCCAGAGTCGAATTGGGAGGAAAATTTCAATTTTGGAAGCTTAAGCGATAGAAGTTGACCGGAGGTTTGACTTTTGAGTAAACGGCCTCGGAATGAATTTTGGGTAATGGAAACAGCTCCGTATGGTAATTTTAGACTTAGGCACACGTCCAGAATTGGTTTTGGAGGTCCGTAGAGTGATTTGAGGTAATTCAGCGAAAGTTGGGAAATTTGAAGTTTGAAAAAAAATGGAGAAGTTTGACCATAGTTGACTTTTGAGATATCGGGGTCGGAATGCGATTCCGATAGTTGTAACAACTCCAATATGTTAATTGGGACTTGTCTGCAAAATTTCACGTCATTCCGGGTTGAATTGATAGGTTTCGGCACGAGTTTAGATATTTGAAGATTTGAAAGTTCATAAGTTCGATTGATGGTATGATTCGTCGTTCCGGTGTTGTTTTATGTGATTCGAGACCACGAGCGATTCCGTGTTGGGTTATATGACTTGGTTGTATGTTTAGATGGGGTCCCGAGAGCCTCAGGTGTGTTTCGGATGGGCTACGAGCCATTTTCTTCCATTTTTAGATTGTTGATGCCTACTATCTGGTTTCCTCCTTCGCGTTCACATCCCATCCTCCGCGTTCGCGAAGTGTAATTTTGGAGGAGGAAATAATCCTTCTATGCGTTCGCGTTTATGCTCCGGCGTTCGAACAATGTTCCCCTTCTTGTTCTTCGTGTTCGCATCTCACCCCTTCGCGTTCGCGTATTGGAAATTAGAGTTGGGGGTGGGCTGTTGGTCTTTCTTCTTTGCGTCCACACCAGGGACCACACGTTCGCGTAGGTTCCTGGCTTCCCTTCTTCGCGTTCGCGAGCCCACCGTCACGTTCGTGATGGGCATCTGGACAACCTCATTATTTTCCTCCTTCGCGAACGCATCCCTTCCTCCGCGTTCGCGATGCACAAAAATCTGGGCAGACAGAATATAATCCAAAATCGAGAGTTTCACCATTTTTATCACATTTTGACTTCTAGAGCTCGGTTCTTGGCGATGTTTGATGGGGTTTTCACGAATTTCAATTGGGTAAGTATTCTTCAACTAGAATTAAATATATTCCACGATTTTATCTTTATTTTCATCATTCAATTTGTGTTTTGATTGAGGAAAATGTTGATTTTGAAAGAAAAGTTCTAAAATGAAAAATCGTGATTTGAGGGACCAAATGGTATCGAAAATTGATAAATTTTGTATGGTTGAACTCATATTGGAATGGGTATTCGGATTTTGTAAAATTTGACGGGTTCTGAGGTGTAGGCCTGGGGGTCGATTTTTATATTTTTGTAAAGATCAAAACTTTAATAGTCGGAATAGATCCTATATAAGATTTATGTGTGTTTTGAAGTTTTTCTGGTTGGATTTGAGCCGTCCGGAAGTCGTTTAGCTCGAGAAGTCCATTTTAGAGTAACGGGTTATCATCTTCGAGGTAAGAATCTTGCCTTACCTTGTGTGGGGGAACTAACCCTTAGGATTTGAGTCTACTATGTTGAATGTAGCCCGTGTACGCGAGGTGACGAGTGCGTACCCGGACTTATTTGTATGAAGTTTTCCTTTTAGGGTTCTTAGGTCCTTATATTCCCTGTGTAAGAAATTGTAATTTGTTATGACTGAGTTCTGATGGCTAGTTTCATATCTTCCTGCTTAAATTGGAATTACTTGCTTTTAGATTCCCTTTGTGGTCAGTTTGACCTTTATTGACTTAATTGGAGAATTTACCTCTCCTATCATCATGCTATATTTCTTTCATACACTGCCTATTTTACAAAAACTAGTATAATCTCGCCCTATAATTATTTAGCCGTAATTGAAGTTGTGATTATCTTTAGTTGCTTACTTTTATTTGGATTGTGGAAAAATCTCTCATAATTATTCGACCTTAAAAGGGAATTTAGGTAACCTACACCTTAGTCGACTTGCCCGTATTTGAAATTTCTCGACTTGTGTTGACTTCTTGTTGTGAACTTGAATGTTGTGAATCGTTGCTATATTTGTTTTGTTTCCCCCTCATTACATTGTTTCTATTTGTTCTTGGAATTCCCTTCAGTGGCTACTTCTTACGAGCGAGTTTTACCCTTCTTGTGATTTAAGTTCTTGTATTGATTTGCTCGTCGCACTTTGCATTTCTGTCTTTTGTTGCTTTTGTGCATGTTGTGGCAATGTATGATATTTTTGTTGTTTTCTAGTTGTTCTCTCTGTTGGTTGCATCGCATATTTAAATTGGGATTACAGACATATTCCGGGAGATCCCCTTGTACTGCACATTTAAATTGGGACTACAGACGTATTCCAGGAGATCCCCCTGTACTACATTTTAAATTGGGACTACGGACGTATTTCGGGGAGTTTGGGGAGTTTGGCATATCTTCCGACAGCTGAGAGACCCTTAGCCTTGGATGTCCAGTCCTTAGCCAGTCAGTTTGTGAGATTAAATCTGTCGGAGCCTTGCCGGGTATTAGCTTGTGTGGTTGCTCGATCTTCTCTTTATGACCGCATTAGAGAGCGCCAGTATGATGATCCCCACCTTCTGGTTCTTCAGGACCGTGTTCGACGAGGTGATGCCAAGGATGTGACTATATGAGATGACGGTGTGATGAGGATGCAGGGTCGGATCTGTGTTCCCAATGTGGATGGGCTTGGGGAGTTGATTCTTGAGGAGTCCCATAGCTCGCGGTATTCCATTCATCCGGGTACCGCAAAGCTGTACCAGGATCTGAGACATCACTACTGATGGAGAAGGATGAAAAAGGATGTAGTGGAGTTTGTGGCCAAGTGTCTCAACTGTCAGCAAGTCAAATATGAGCATCAGAGACCAAGAGGGTTACTTCAGCAGATTGATCTTCCATAATGGAAGTTGGAGCGGATCACCATGGACTTTGTGGTTGGACTTCCTAGGACTTTGAGAAAGTTCGTTGCTATTTGGGTGATCGTGGATCGGCTGACCAAGTCAGCCCATTTCATTCCAGTGTTGACTACATACTCCTCCGAGAGGTTGGCAGAGATTTATATTAGGGAGATGGTTCGCCTCCACGGTATTCTAGTATCTATCATTTCTGATAGAGGTACACAGTTCACATCACGGTTCTGGAGAGCCGTTCAGTAGGAGCTTGGCACCAGGGTAGAGTTGAGTACATCCTTTCACCCTCAGACGGACGGCAGCCGAGCGCACGATTCAGATTCTTGAGGACATGCTCCGTGCCTATGTGATGGATTTTGGAGGGTCATGGAACCGATACTTTCCATTTGCAGAGCTTGCTTATAATAACATCTACCAGTCCAGCATTCAGATGGAGCCATATGAGGCTTTATATGGTAGACGGTGTCGGTCTCCAGTGGGATGGTTTGAGTCGGGCGAGACCCGATTGTTGGGTACAGATTTGCTCCAGGATGCCCTGAACAAGGTGAAGGTGACTTAAGAGAGACTTCGCACAACTCAGTCAAGGAAGAAGAGTTATGCGGACCGGACGGTTCGTGATTTGGCATTTATGGCTGGTGATCGGGTTTTGCTTCGGGAATCTCCTATGAAGGGCGTCATGAGGTTCGGGAAGAAGGGTAAGATGAGTCTGAGATTCATTGGTCCTTTTGAGATATTGCGGCGTGTTGGGGAGGTTGCTTATGAGCTTGCCTTGCCTCCCAGCCTAGCAGGAATTCATCCAGTATTCCACGTCTCTATGCTCCGAAAGTATCACGGTGACCCAACCCATGTTTTGGATTTCAGTTCAGTCGAGTTGGACAAGGACTTATCATATATTGAGGAGCCATTAGCTATATTGGATAGACAAGTCAGAAAGCACATGTCGAATAATATTGCATCAGTAAAGGTTCAGTGGAGGGGTCAGCCGGCCGAGGAGCTGACTTGGGAGATCGAGCAGGACATGCGCAGCCAGTACCCTCATCTCTTCACAGCTTCAGGTATGACACTATACTCGTTCGAGGATGAACAGTTTTCTTAAGAGGGGGAGAATGTAACGACCCGGTCGGTCATTTCGAGAGTTAGCACCCCGATCCCCTAATAACTTCTTTCCCCACGTTCGTTTCTGTTTATGGGATTGGTCGGAGTGATTAGTCGTGAATTTCGGAGAGTTTTTGGACACATAGTCCCTATATGAGAGTTTAAGCTTTAGAAATCGGACCGTAGTTGGAACTGTGTGAAGACAGATCCGGAATGGAATTTCGTCGACTCCATTAGCTCCGTTGGGTGATTTCGGGGTTATGAGCGTGTCTGGGACGAGGTCTATAGTAGATTTAGGCTTGAATTGGCGAAAGTTAAAATTTCGGCGATTTCGGCCGATAGGTGAAATTTTGATATCGGGCTCGGAATGGAATTCCAAAAGTGGATGTAGGTCCGTAGTGTCATTTTATGACATGTGTGTAAAATTTGAGGTCATTCAGACTCGTTTTGACGTGTTTCGTCATCGGTTTTGGATTTTGGAAATTTCATAAGTTCTTAGGCTTGAATACATGCATAAATTTTGATTTTGGTGTTATGTGATGTGTTTTGAAGGTTCAACTAAGTTTGGATGAGGTATTAGGACTGGTTGGTAGTTTTGGTTGAGGTCCCGGGGGGCCTCGGGGCTGGTTCGGATGCTCAACGGGATGGTTTGAACTTAAAAACCAGCTGAAGCACTGCTGGTTCTGGTGTTTCGCATCTGCGGAAAGAGAGCCGCAGGTGCGGACACGTAGGTGTGGATGGGAGCCTCGCAGGTGCAGATTTGGCCAAGGTCAGCCAGGCTCGCAGGTGCGGTCGAGGTTCCGCAGATGCGGCCCAATGACCGTAGGTGCGGCTCCAGCCCACTTAATGAAATTCCGCACCTGCGATGTATTTTCCGCAGGTGCGGTCCAATGGGGCGCAGGTGCGGGATCGGTGGGCAGTCAATACCAAATTCGAGGGTTTGAAATTCATATTTTCTAAAAACGATTTGGAGCTCGGGATTAGGCGATTTTGAGTGGGTTTTGAAGAGAAGAATCATAGGTAACGATTCTTAATCCTATTTCACTTGTATATCATTAATCCATAGCAATTTCTTCAATCTAATCAAGGAATTTGGGTGAAATTTATGAAAATGGGATGAAAGTTCCCCAAGCAGAAATATGAAAATTTAATGAGATTTCGACGTCGGATTTTGATGATTCTTGTTCGAGTGAGTTCGTGAGTGAATGGGTGTTCTAAATTTGTAACTTTCACCCGATTCCGAGATGTGGGCCCGGGGGATATTTTGGGCAATTTTCCTAATTTCGCGTATTAGCTTTGAACCAATTAGCTAGATTGATTTCTTAAAGTGGTATTTACATTATGCAATTGAATTTACTAGATTTGGGCAATTCAGAGTCGGGTACTCGTGGCAAGAGCGTGATTTCGAGTTGAGTTGAGCGGTCGAGGTAAGTGGCTTGCCTAACTCTTTGTTGGGGACTTCCCCTTAGGTTGTCTTGATATAAATTGTTGTGTGGGCGCCGTGTACGTGAGGTGACGAGTACGTACACACACCATTATTGCAAAAATTCAATTTTTTTCTCTGAAAATTATAAATTATTTTTCTCCTATTACCTTGCTTTACTGTGTTAAATTGTTTAACTTAGATTAGGAAAGCATGCTTACCTGTTTAACATTAAATTTCCTATCTGACACTACGTGCGCCATGTTAGTTAGCTTATTGCTTTCTTTACCTGCTATTTGATGAACTGTTTCAATTGATGCCTTATCTGTCATTCGTCGGCACTGCATATTTAAATTGAGACTACAGACGTATTCCGGTAGATCCCCATGCATTGCATATTTAAATTGTGACTACAAACATATTTTGGGAGATCCCGCGGTACTGCATATTTAAATTGGGACTACAGACGTATTCCGAGAGATCCTCTTGTACTGCATATTTAAACTGGGACTACAGACTTATTTCGGGAGATCCCCATGTACTGCATCTTTATATTTGGGACTATGGGACGGTATCCCGGGAGATTCCATTGTGTGATACGTTGTGCTGAGCCGAGGGCTCTCTGTTGCTGTTTTACCTTAGATTATTTATTTTTACTGCTTACCTTAGAATTTGTTTTCCTTCTGTACTATTTTAAACTATTTTACATATGAATCCAGTAGAGCCTTAACCTGTCCTCGTCACTACTTGACTGGGGTTAGGCTTGGCACTTACTGGGTACCAATTGTGGTGTACTCATGCCCTTTCCTGCACATGTTTTTCGTGTGAAGATCTAGGTACCAGTGCTCAATTCCGTGGCTAAGGGTCATTGCAGCTGCTTCGAGGAGACCGCAAGGTAATTCTGCCGCGTCTGCAGAATCCTCCGTATCACCTTCCATTCCAGTTTAGATAGATACATATTATGTATTTCCTTTTAGTTGTATAGAGCTATTATGGTATAGAGCTTGTGGCTTAAAAGTGACATTCTGGGTTTCAGGAATTTTGTTTGTACATGCCGAGTGGCGATATTTCATTTGGCAAATTTACTTTATTCCGTCTTTATTTTTATTGTTTTTATTTAATATCTTCTGCAAATTTAGGCTTACTTAGTCGTAGAGACTAGGTGCTGTCACGATACCTTTCGGAGGGTGAAATCGGGTCGTGACAAGTACGTTGTGCTGAGCCGAGGGCTCCCTGTTGATGTTTTACTTCAGATTATTCATTTTTACTACTTACCTTAGAATTTATTTTCCTTCTGTACTAATTGAAACTGTTGTACTTATAAATCCAGTAGAGCCTTAACCTGACCTCATCACTACTTTTTTTGTGTGGTTAAAACGTTGTCTCCATTGATCATTTATGTGCAAAAAGTTACAATTTGAGTTTGGCATCCCAAACTTTGTACATGATCATTGAGGTGAGACTACTGAGTCAGTCCTAACCAACGTTGAAGATTCCTATACAAAATTCTATGGGCGGTCACATATGATATGTCCTGGTTTGACTGTTTTGATCCTAAACGATGGTAGATCCCATCTATCCATGTTGACAAGTCCCTTGACTTGATTCGGGAGGTCAGTAAAAGAGTTGAATGTATGGATTATATCACTACTGTGGCTAAGTCTTGCTAATTTATCTGCAGGTTTGTTTGCCTCTCTGAAACAGTGGTTGATAGTAAATCCATACTCTTCAACTAAACTCTGAATCTCTGTAATGATGCTATCGATCTTCCAGGGGACTTTCCACTCTTTTCTAATGCATTTTGTTAGAATCATTGAGTCTGTTTCTCCCAGAGTTAGCTAATAGCCATTTGTTGTACACCACTTGATTCCAAACAGCATTGATGCTGCTTCAACATAATTGCTAGTCCCTGGTCCTAGGGGAATAGAGTAGGCAAAAATAACTATTCCCTGATTATTCTTGACCAGGCCTCCACCTCCACATATTCCTTGAATACAACTCCCATCACTGTTAAGTTTAACATTTTGAGGAGGGGGTTTGACCCATTTGACGATTTTGGTTATCCTTTGTTCAATCACTTCATCACATGTAGCACATATAGCTTGCCAATTGTCTCCTATGCTTGCTCTACCAAAATTGTTTTTAGTACCTGGACAAGGGAGGATAGAATGTTAGTTTTGGTTCTGTAAAAAGAAGGTCTAATGTTCTCAAATTTCTTGCTACATCTTGATTTCCATAACTCCCAGCATATAATAAGAGGGAGAGTTCTAATGATGAATTTTGCAATGCAGTTTTGAGGCTTGTAGTTCCACCATTTGAGAAGGAGCATTTTGAGGGTCGTGTTGTTATAGTCTATGCCCAGAGGACCTGCAAAGAATCTCCACATCATTTTTTCTTGATCTCCTAGACAGAAGAGATGGTTCACATCCTCAAGAGTGGCATGTTGGCTGTTAGTGTTGCAACAGTGACAGGTAGGATCAATTTCAATCCCAAACCTAGCAATTCTATCCTCTGTCGATAGTTTATCATGGATAGCTCTCCATGTGAGAAAGGAGATCTTGAATGGAACTTCTTTGTGCCAAACTTTACTAATAAAGTTGTTTACTTCCTTCCTCTGTCTAAAAATTTCCCAGGCAGAGCTCACAGTAAATTGCCCTGTGTTGCTTTGCATCCATATGGCTTTGTCTTCCCTTTCTCTATTAAGATTGATGCTCAGCTCCCTGATCTTCCTTTTAGTTTCTTCATCTGGTTGTTTATGAAGCCTGTCCCAGTTCCAGGTCCCATCATTGAAGACCTCATTAATTCTGATTTTCTCGGGGAGTTTGTGTCTTGCAGTAGTGGATGAGGAGGTCCTAATTTGGACCAATTGTCGTACCAAAAGGACACCTCTCCTTTACCAATGATCCACAGAATGTTGTTATCTACTTCTTCCTTGATGCTACAAAGAGTCTTCCAGTTTTGAGCTTGGCCAGTAGTCCATCTCGCATTAGCAGGGTGGCAGTTGAAAAAATATTTTCCTTGCATGAATTCTATCCAGAGAGAGTTGGTAGTTCTCAAAGTCCACCATTGCTTGCTTTGGAAAGCAAGACAAACATCAGATAAACTCCTGAAATTGGCACCTCCTTCATTATAAGGGTAGCACATATTGTTCCAAGAGGCCCAATGGTATTTACCTCCTACATCATTTTCCGACCAAAAGAACCTTGCTATGTATTTTTCAATGATATCAATGGTACCTTTGGGGTGGGGGGGTTTGTAGAAGCAAGAAGATGAACTGGTAAAGCTAGGAGTACATGTCTTATCAAAATAACTCTTCCACTAGTAGATAGGAACTTTGTGTGCCACCCTCTAACCTTCTTGATAATCTTGTTGACTATATCAGAGTAGTAGCAAATTTTCTTTCTTCCAGTTATAAGAGGGCATCCAAGGTACTTGATGGGGAATTGTTGGTGGTTCATGCCAGTAATGGTCCTTAGTCTATTGATGGTAGGATCATTGGAATTATCAGCTATAGCAAAGCATCTTTTCTCCTTATTGATGAGCTGACCCGAGGTTTTTTCATAAATTTCAAGAGTGTTTAGGACCATTTCAAGAGGTTTTTTACTAACATTGCAGAAAAGGATTGTATCATCAGAAAAGGCAAGGTGGTTAATTTTGGGACCATTGGAGTTCATATAGAAACCTTTGTATCCTTGTCTATCATGAAGATTATTTAGCATTTTGGAGAGCAGTTCAGCACTGATGATGAAGAGAGATAGTGAGACTGGGTCACCTTGTCTCATGCCCGTATTAGATTTAAAGAAACCATGCCTTCCTCCATTTACAATAACAGAGTACCAATTGTTAGAGATGTAGTTGTGAATAAGATGAATCCACCACTCACAGAAACCAAACTTTTTAAGAGCAATGCAAAGGAATTCCCAGGAGACCCTGTCGTAAGCTTTAGCCATATCTAACTTAATAACTACATTTCCTCCTCGAGCAGGCTTCTTAATATCATTGATGATTTCCTGGGCCAATAAAATATTTTCAGTAATTGATCTCCCTTTTATAAAACCTAACTGGTTTCTGGACATGAGCTTTGGGAGGATATTGGAGATTCTGTTATTAAGGATTTTTGAGATGATTTTCCTAGAGGTGTTGCAAAGGCTTATTGGTCTAAGATCTGAGAACTTCTGAGGATGCTCTATTTTGGGAATCATCACCAAGCAAGTGTGAGTGAAGAATTTGGGAGGTTTGGCACCTTGAAAGAAAGATTCCACAGCTTTATGGAGATCATTGCAAATAATATCCCAAGCAGATTGGTAGAAATAGCCACTCAGACCATCTGGTCTTGGGGCACTGTCCTTGTCCATACTAAACACTGCTTCTTTAATTTCAATCATGGTAGGAATAACTTTAAGCATGTTGTTGTCTTCCTCGGTTATTCACCTCTCTATGTAGTCAAGAGCATTGTAATTGTTAGTTTGAGTTTCCTGAGTGAACATCCCTTGAAAGTGCCTCACAGCTGCTTCTGCAATTACATCATTTCCTTCCATCCAGTTGTTCTGTTCATCCATTATCTTAGTAATGGTCAGCCTCCTTCTTCTTTCTTTATCACATTGTGGAAATAAGCAGTGTTGACATCACCTTCTTTGAACCATTTATCTCTAGCTTTTTGCCTTAGAACGCTTTCTTGGATCTTGTAATATCTAGTGACTTCAGCTCTACATCTAGAAAGAGCACTTATGTTCTCAGGGGAGTTTTCATTAACACAATTATCCTATAGGATTCTCATTTCTACTTCCAAGCTTTTGGGAATCTCATAGATATCTCCATAAGCTTGTCTGGACCATTCACTAAGGGCTTTACTCACTTTTTTGATTTTCTGATGCAATATATACATAGGATTCCCATACACAACTTCTTCCCAGACATCCTTCACTATCTTTGTGTAGTCGTGGTGTTCAGTCCAAAAGTTGAGGAACTTGAAATATTTGATCCGGTTGGTTGTCTCATTACTCATTTTGACAAGTAGCGGGGCATGGTCAGAATAGGCTCTTGAGAGGTGAGTGACTGAGGTATTGGATATAGTATCAAACCATGTGTTATTATAGACCAGTCTATCCAGTCTCTTCCATATAGTTGGGGGAGGATCCCTGTTATCACACCATGTATATATTGAACCTGTGAATCCTGCATCCTGGAGACCACACTCATTAAGGCACTCTATAAATTCTAGGCTTGCCTCCATTCTGTAGCTTCTACCCCCTTTTTTCTCTTCACTGGATGTGATAATATTGAAGTCTCCAATGACACCCCCAAGCTCCTTGAATGTTGTTGGCGGTGTTTTTCAGATCCTGCCATAGTTCCCTTCTGCTTTCCTCATTACATTTAGCATAGACAATAGTAAGGTAGATTGTAGGGTGATTGATATGTTTTGCACTAATCAGGACATGCTGAGCTTTATCTTGCATAATATTAACATCCACTTCAGAAGTCTAGAATATCCAGATTTTGTTTGAGCAGTTGAAAAAGCCATGATTCATGTCTAGTTTTCTTCTATATCTATCCATTTTTCCATTATCTACAAGAGGTTCTTGTAAACATATCAAAGTAATTTGGAATTGTTGTTTGATGTTTTGGAGTTTCTCCAGAGATCCGGCAGATCCTATTCCCCTTATATTCCATGATAGTGTGTCTATCATTTGAAACATTTAGGAGTAGGTTCTCTTTGATGTAGCTTGATTTCTTGTGTGGTCTTCCCTTCCTGTATGAAGTCTACCCCTAGTTTTTGTAGTTCCTGGTAGATAATTGTTGTAGAAAATGATGGTTTGTTTGACTGGTGTACCCTAAGCATGTTCCAATTCCTGGTCGACTGAGCTGGTATTGACTCTAATGAGTTCATCATCAGATTGAGTCGTTCTGCCTTTTGCTTTGTTGATTGATGTTGTGTCTGTCTCAATATCAATTAGGTTGTGGAAAACTTCTTCATGTTCATCTTTTTCCCCCTCCATGGCAGGATCAAGGTCAGGTGGTTCATGGTTATTGATATAGGCATATTTATGCTTATTGTGTTTGTTCTTCTCCTCACCCTCTACTTCTTCCACTTCGTTAGCTCCAGATATCTCGCAATTTGTCTTGAGAAAGTTAATAGGAGTCCATGTGTTCTTTCCTTCGGTATCATTTCCGTTGCTTGTTCCCTTGCTATCTTCAGTTTCTTCTTGTAGTGTGATGCCCTCTGGGATGCTTATTGTCCTTGTAAACTTTTTTCTCTTGTTTTGCATCTCCTTGCACTCCTTTGGGTCTTTGATGACTAAACTGATCATTTCTCCTTGCAGTTCTGTATCAACTTTGTTGTTGTTAGGGAGCAATTCTTGATCTAGTACTTCTTGTGTTAAGCCCAGTTTGTTGTTTTTTGCTTCTTTCCTTTTCTTTTTCTTTCTGTGCTTTGTCCCACCTTGTGGTTCTTTCTTGTTGTTGTATACTTTGGCATTCCTGTTTAGCTTCTTGTTCTTTTGAAATCACAATCTTACAGGTTGTGATATCCATTTACCCATCCTCTATGCCATCATGTAGGAGATTAAAAAAGTTTTTGACTTCTGTTCTGTTGTTCCCCTCGTTTGGTCTTTGCTCTAAGCTCATCTCATTGTTGTTGCTCTTGCTTTGTTGCTGGACTATCGATGCCCCAGTTTTGTTCATCCCTTTGCCTCTTTTCCTTTCTACATTTTGCCATTTGTCATTTTGGGTGGTCTGGTTGTTCAAAGTTCCCTCATGAGGCTTAGTGTTTTTTGGTTCTTTCTGTTCTATATGTCGTCTTTGATCTTGAAAGTTGGTCCTAGTCTGTTTATCCTCCTTTTGTTGATTCATATGTGCTATATTATTTTCATTCTCGTTCAGTCCATTTTGCACTTCTTCTTGTATCCTTCCATGTTGAGCAGCCCTACACTTCTCTAATGAATGTTCCTGGATTTTGCAGTGAGAGCAGTAGGAGGGCATAGCTTCATACTCGATCTTTTGATCAAAGGTTTCCACTTTGCCTAAATGATTCCTAATCTCCACTCGAACCATATGTAGAACAGGTTTGGAGAGATCAATTTGAACTCTAAGTTTAGCAGTTGTGGGTCTGATTTCGTGGTAGTAGCCTTGTCCATCACCAATGGAATACCTATTGGGCTAATAATCTGACATAGAGCATCCCATTCATAGAAGTGCCATGGTAGGTCTGGGAGATTAATCCAAACTGGAGCTATGGTTGTTTCTGATCCTCGCTTAAAGCTTGTCGTCCACTTTATAATTTTACTATTGATTCCTCCAGATAGAGGGATGAATTCCCTAGCATAAATATTGTTGAAATCTTATTCATTTTCCACATCAATGAAGACATGGAATCTGTCCTTGGCTCCAATTTTAACCTCACATTTAGTAGAAACAGTTCTAGCAAAATCTGCAGGGAGATTGTTCGCCTCCACGGTATTCCAATATCTATCATTTCAGATAGAGGTACATAGTTCACATCATGGTTCTGGAGATCCGTTCACCAGGAGCTAGGCACCAGGGTAGAGTTGAGTACAGCCTTTCACCCTCAGACGGACGGGTAGTCCAAGCGCACAATTCAGATTCTTGAGGACATGCTTTGTGCCTGTGTGATGGATTTTGGAGGGTTATGGGACCGATACTTGCCATTTGCATAGCTTTCTTATAATAATATCTACCAGTCCTGCATTCAGATGGCGTCGTATGAGGCTTTATATGGTAGACGGTGCCGGTCTCCAGTGGGATGGTTTGAGCCGGGCGAGGCCCGATTGTTGGGTACAGATTTGCTCCATGATGCCCTGGACAAGGTGAAGGTGATTCAGGAGAGACTTCGCACAGCTCAGTCCAGGCATAAGAGTTATGAGAACCGGAAGGTTCGTGATTTGGCACTTATGGCTGGTGATCGAGTTTTGCTTCGGGTATCGCCTATGAAGGGTGCTATGAGGTTCGGGAAGAAGGGTAAGCTGAGTGTGAGATTCATTGGTCCTTCTGAGGTATTGCGGCGTGTTGGGGAGGTTTCTTATGAGCTAGCCTTGCCTCCCAACCTAGCAGGAGTTCATCCGGTATTCCACGTCTCTATGCTCCGGAAGTATCACAGTGACCCGACCCATGTTTTAGATTTCAGATCAGTCCAATTGGAGAAGGATTTATCATATGTTGAGGAGCCAGTAACTATATTGGATAGACAGGTCAGAAAGCTCAAGTCAAAGGATATTGCATTAGTAAAGGTCCAATGGAGGGGTCATCCGGTCGAGGATGCGACTTGGGAGACCGAGCAGGATATGCGCAGCCGGTACCCTCACCTTTTCACAGCTTCAGGTATGTCTCTATACTCGTTCGAGGACAAACGATTTTTGTAAGAGGGGGAGAATGTAACGACTCGGTCGGTCGTTTTGAGAGTTAGCGCCCCGATCACCTAATAATTGTTTTTCTCACGTTTGTATCTGCTTATGTGACTTTTCGGAATGATTAGTTGCGAATTTCGGAGGGTTTTTGGACACATAGTCCTTATCTGTAAGTTTAAGCTTTGAAAATTGGACCGTTGTTGAAACTGTGTGAAGACGGATCCGGAATGGAATTCCATCAACTCCGTTAGCTCCGTTCGGTGATTTCGGGGTTAGGAGCATGCCCGGAATGTATTTTCGAGGTCTGTAGTAGATTTAGTTGGCAAAAGTTAGAATTTCGGCGATTTCGGCCGATAGGTGAAATTTTGATATCGGGCTCGGAATCGAATTCCAAAAGTGGTTGTAGGTCCATAGTGTCCTTTATGACCTGTGTGCAAAATTTGAGGTCATTCGGATGAGTTTTGACGTGTTTCGGCATCTGTTGTGGATTTTGGAAATTTCATAAGTCATTAGGCTTGAATCCGTGCATAAATTGTGATTTTGGTGTTATGTGATGTGTATTGATGTTTTGACTAAGTTTGGATGAGGTATTAGGACTGGTTGATAGTTTTTGTTGAGGTCCCAGGGGCCTCAGGGATAATTCGGATGCCCAACGGGAAGTTTTTGGACTTAAAAACCAGCTGAAGCACTGCTGGTTCTGGTGTTGTGCACCTGCGGAAGGGGAGCCGCAGGTGCGGACACGCAGGTGCAGAAGGGGGCCTCGCAGGTGCGGAATTAGACCTGGGTCAGCTAGGCCGGCAGGTGCGGCAAGAGTTCCGCAGATGCGGAGCCGTAGATGCGGCCCAGTGACCGCAGGTATGGCCCCAGCCCTTTTAGTGAGTTTTCGCACCTGCGAGACCCCCTTCCGCACCTGCGGCTCCCCTTCCGCAGGTCCAAAACACCAGAACCACATCTGTAGAACTCATGCCGCACCTATGATCCTAGATGACCCAGGTCAAATTCCGCACCTGCGAGGCCCCCTTCCGCACATGCGTGTCCGCACCTGCGGCTCCCCTTCCGCAGGTGCAAAACACCAGAACCAGCAGCGCTTCAGCTGGTTTTTAAGTCCAAAAACTTCTCGTTGGGCATCCGAATAGTCCTCGAGGCCCCCAGGACCTCAACCAAAACTATCTACCAGTCCTAATACCTCATCCAAACTTAGTCGAACCTTCAATACACATCACATAACACCAAAATCACAATTTATGCATGGATTCAAGCGTAATGACTTATGAAATTTTCAAAATCCACAACCATTGCCGAAACACGTCAAAACTCATCCAAATGATCTCATATTTTACAAACATGTCATAGAGAACACTACGGACCTACAACCACTCTCAGAATTCCGTTCCGAGCCCGATATCAAAATTTCACCTATCGGCCGAAATCGCCAAAATTCTAACTTTCGCCAATTCAAGCCTAAATCTACTATAAACCTCAAAAATACATTTCGGGAACGCTCCTTACCCCGAAATCACCCAACGGAGCTAACGGGGTCGACGGAATTTCATTCCAGATCCTTCTTCACACATTTCCGACAACGTTCCCATTTCTAAAGCTTAAACTTACATATAGGGACTATGTGTCCAAAAACTCTCCAAAATTCGCAACTAATCAGTCCAACAAGTCCCATAAGCAGATACAAACGTGAGAAAACAGTTATTAGGGGATCGGGGCGCTAACTCTCAAAATGACCGACCGAGTCATTACAATATCTGCCGCGAACAGCGATAAAGTCGCAAGTACTAACTGACTTCGTCGCCGACTTCAGCGCCAAGATAATGCCTGACGTCGAGCAGGAAACTTATCGTACTTATCACAACTTACCTGACCTATGGGTCTTATACACCAATGGCGCTTCTAATGCGTCAGGTTCTGGACTGGGACTTGTACTCGAAGTCCCAACGAGCGAAGTCATTCGCCAGTCCATACGGTGCCCCGATATGACAAACAACGAGGCCGAGTACAAGGCTGTAATTGGAGGACTAAAATTAGCCCTCAAGTATGGAGCACGACGAGTCATCCTTCCATGTGACTCACAGCTTGTCGTCAACCAAGTCACAGGGACTTACCAAATCAAAGAGCATAGGCTACAAAAGTACCGAGAAGAGATCCATAAACTGGTGCCGGAGTTCGACGAATGCCAATTTGATCAAGTGCCTCGAGCTCAAAACATCGAGGCAGATGGCCTCGCTAATTTAGCAGCAGCAACAAAAAGCATAAATGGAAAGGAAAACGTGGTCGCCATAATCCACTCGTCAATAGACCAACTTGAGGTACACTCTGTAAATTTAACTTGGGACTGCCGCAGCCGTATTATAACCTACTTGTAGCAAGGAATACTCCCATCGGATAAAAAAGAAGCCAAAAAGCTTCGAATGCAGGTAGCCAGGTACAACACCATTGACAACGACTTGTACAAAAGGACGTTCGGCGGTCCCTTGGAAAAATGCCTAGGACCAAATCAAACAAGACGCATCCTTGAGGAAGTACACGAAGGAAATTATGTCTCCCATACCAGTAACCGAGCCCTCGTCAGATGTCTCATACGAGGGGGCTATATTGGCCCACCATGGAGAAAGAAGTCGCCAACTTCGTCAAAAAATGTGAGCAATGCCAGAAATATGCCCCCATGATAAACCAAGTGGGCGAGCACCTCCATTGAGTCACATATGTCACGCCCCAAACTAGGGGAGGCACGACTGGCACTCGATACTGTATTCGATCGAGTT
>MDKH01201219.1:0-11317 GCA_005239495.1 Nicotiana undulata
GTTATTATGCAATTTAAATGATAGCAGTAATAATAGGGTTGGAAAGAAAGCATTATGTAGAAAATAAGGAACTTCAGTGAAAATATCCCGTGCAAGCGCTCGTCACCTCACATACACGGGGATTTTATAGGAAAAAGCAGTAAAAATGCCTAAGGGAGATTCCCCAACACAGAGTTAGGCAAGCCACTTACCTCAACTGTGCAAGTCAACCGCTAATCACTCTCTTGCAACGAGTATCCAACTCCGGGTGGCCCAAATCTATTCAATTCGATGGGATAACGTAACTATAAATTCAAGAAATCGAAATAAGTAATTAATTCAGAAACTAATACGCGAAATTAGAAAATTTGACCAAAACGCCCCTCGGGCCCACGTCTCGGAATCGGGAAAAAATTATATTTTCTGAACCCTTGTTCGCTCACGAGTCTAACGATATGAAAATCTCTCAAATTGGAGGTCAATTACCTAATAAAAAACCCCAAAATTAGGTCTAAGAAGTTTCTTCCATTTTCCCCAAATTTTAACTCAAAATCATGAATTTAAGGGTGGGATTTAAGATTAGGAACGCGAAAATTAACCAATGGTGGTAGAAAATCACTTACCTCGATTACCCACGTGAAAATTCTCTCAAAGATCGCCCCTCCCGAGCTCCCACAACTCAAAAAGGGTGAAATAACATAACCCTCGGATTCTTAGAATATGAACAGGGATTTCCGCACCTGCGGTCCCTTTAACCGCACCTGTGGTACCGCACCTGCGGAAATATCATCGCAGGTGCGGGATTTCATTTAAAACCCCTGGGATCGCACTTGCGGCTGGCTGGTCGCTGGTGCGGCTCCGCGCCTGCGGAAACCCAATCGCAGGTGCGAGATTCACTTAGGCTGGACACGGGTCGCGCCTGCGGGTCTTTTGTCGCTGGTGCTGGGAAGACTCCTCACACTTTGCACCTGCGGCTAGGGGGTCGCTCCTGCGAGCTCGCACCTGCGGAGATTCCATCGCAGGTGCGGAACACCAGAAGAGGATCTGGTTCAGCTGCTTGCAAAGTCCCAAAACTCCCGGTTAAACATCCGAATCGACTCCGAGGCCCCCGAGACCTCAACCAAAACCACCAACTGACCCCAATACCTCATTACAACTTAGTCGATCCTTCAAAACACGTCCCCTAACCTCAAAATATCCAAAAATGCATCGATTCAAGCCTAGGAACTTAGGAATTTTCAAGAATTCACTTCCAACGCCGAACCACGTCTAAACTCGTCCGAATGACCTCAAATTTTGCACACAGGTCATAAATGACATTCCGGACCTGCTGTCGCTTTCGGAATTCAATTCCGAGTCCGATATCAAAATCTCACCTATTGGCCGAAATCGCCGAAATTCTAACTTTTGCCAATTCAAGCCTAAATCTACGTCTGGCCTCAAAAACACATTCCGAACACGCTCCCAACCCCGAAATCACTCAACGGAGCTGACGGAGTCAACGAATTTCCATTCCGAATCCGTCTTCATACAGCTCCCGCTCCGGCCCAATTTCTAAGGTCAAAGCTCACCTTAAAGGACTATATGTCCAAAAACACTCCAATTTTCATCACTCAATGCTCCGACTCGTTCCATTAACCTAATAAGGCAAGGGAGGAACAATTATCAGGGGATCGGGGCGCTAACTCTCCAAAACGACCGGCCAGGTCGTTACAATAATAGTTGATAATTGTTTGATCAATTGATATACATATGATAAAACTAATATAAAAGAAGAAAAACTATCGAGAGAAAAATCTCCCCCTAAACAAAACTCTTTAATGACTACATTGTGGATGCTATTTTCTTTTGTGTTCTTGTGAGAAGTAGAGATCCTTAATTTATAGATGTGTAAAACTTGTCTTCCAAGAAAATGATAAGACATATTAAGGAGATTTAATCCTTTTAGGAGTCTTTTTCATTCCTTCAAGAAAGAGAGTCCTAATAGATTAGAAATTCAGGGCAAAATCCTAACAATAACCAGATGATAGGAGATTAATGGGGTAATATTTACGGCACAAAAATAAAGTGTAGTTACACGAGAACAAATTACATTACCCACTCCGCGGAAGGGTGGTGAGAGATACTACATTTCAGATGGTAACATCAGATATGGTGTACACCATATTTTGGGAAGGCCGTGGATATATAACATGGATGGAGTACCTTCCACACTATATCATGTGATCAAATTCCCTTCAAACTGGGGGATAGGACAAATTAAGGAACATCAACAAGTTGCGTTAGAGATAAACTCGGTGGCTATATATTGTCAATGGATTAGCTAAAGCTGAAAGTAACAAGTAGCAACTAAAGCAACCAACTGCGGAAGTTGGGTGTCATGACCCGAAATCCATAAGGTCGTGATGGCGCCGGACGTCATTGTCAGGCAAGCCAATCATTAAATAGTTAAGTTAAATTTCTGTTTTAATATTTGGAAATCGTTACATAATAACAATCGAATAAAATCCGCTAAGTAAATTTGGTAGTTTAAATATCCATTTTTAATAAAATACATCCCAAACACCTCCCAGAACCCGGCATCACAAGTGCATGAACAAATTTCTAAGAATTTAAACAGATACTACAATGCTTGTCCGAAATACAACTGGACAAGGAATTTAAAATAAAAACAAATACATCTGAGGGAGACCCTGTCAGTTGCGGATCGCCTCCGGATGATGCAGCTCGCCTAAGTCTCCAAGACAGCCACATCGCTGTGAAAGTACCCGTGCAACACAATGCACAACAAGTGTAGCATGAGTACGAAAACAACGTGTACTCAATAAGTATCCCGCCTAACCTCAGAGAGGTAGTGACGAGAGGTCGAATTAGACACTTTTTAGAAGTCAATTTAGTATAATCAAGTGAGACACTAAGCGGGAGTATCATAGGAAATCTAATAAAATCAAGGATAAGTAATATCAACTTCTTTCACATTTAACACTTTATATCTTCGTCATTTCAGTTGGCAATTTAAAACTTCATAGGCCAATAAACATGTAATAATTACAGAAAATATGCAGCAATTATCATGCGCAAGAAATGCCGAGGGTCGAACGACCCGAACCAACAATAATAAAATGTGCACTGCCGAGGGTCGAACGGATCGAACCATAGATGCATCTATCTACCTTGATCGCGAATCGATCATGCGACGCGGTCATACATAAATAACAAGGTCATCCTGCTCGCGAATCATACATGCAACTCAGGCACCCATAGTTACACATATTCACACAAATAAACCACATTTTTATAAGGAAAATTAGCTATTCAACGAAGTGATAGAACACTCCTTTTAATGAACATGAAAATAGTATTTAAAGCCTTTCTGGGGATTTACTTGCCAATTTCGACAGGGTTTCAAATGTTGTAGATTTACCCAAAACACAATTATCCAAGGAAGAATAAATTCTCCTTCTAGATGATTAAGAAAAGTAGACTCTATCCTTCTTAGAGATTTAATTACTAATTGTCAGCATCACATGATATTTTATTGACAAGATCACAAGTACAACAAGCAAAGCATGCTAGTGGGTCCTAGGCTACCCGGCCATAGCATATTAGTAGCTACTCACGGACTCCCGTCACCTCGTGCGTACGTAGCCCCGACAAATAGTAGCACATAATTAATTAGTACACCTATTGGGACAATTTTCCCCTCACAAAGTTAGAAAGGAGACTTACCTCGCTCCGAAATTTCATGACTAGCTTCCAAGCCCTACTGACAACTCCAATTGATGCACAACGTCCCAGAACTAGCCAAAGAACGGGAAAACCAATGAAAATTCACTCTAATACTTGTAAAAATTCAAATTATATAAATTCCCAACTCCGCTCAAGGAATTGACCAAAATGCCCTCGGGTCCACATGCCCGAATTTCGAAATTTCTCGAAGATAAACTCTACCCGTAGTCTTACTAACTCAAATATATAATTTACTCTAATTTCCATGCTCAAATTCGTGGTCAAAATTCAAATCTACCAATTCTAGGTTTTCTTCAAAATTCCCAAAGTCATATTAATTTTTCCATGAACTAATTCCACGTAAGATCACATATTTAACTTAGGAATGGGAAGGAATCACTTACCTAGTGATGCTTGATGAAAATCCCCTCTTAAAGCTCCCAAAAATCGCCACACCAAAATGAAAGAATGAAGAAATGGCCAAAAATCTCGTCTTTAAAACAATCTGCCCAGGCCCAATTTCTTCTCTGCGTTCGCGACACCCTGAATGCGTTTGCGAAGGGAAACTGCCCTGACCCCTCCGCTTTCGCAGGCTGCCCTGTGCGTTCGCATAGGCCAAACGGTCCCCAGGCCCCAACTCCCCTTTCCTCTATGCGTTCGCGTCCCTCTTGGCGCGTTCGTGTAGAGAGCTCAGGCGACTCCTTCGCGTTCGCGTTCACCACCACGCGTTCGCGAAGGCCAAAACCAACAGCCCTCCAAATTCCTCCTTCGCGATCGCACTCCCCTTCCATGATCGCATAAGTCAAACTCAGCCCCTTAATTTTATTCTTCGCGATCGCATCCCAGGGACCGCGATCGCGATGCACACCAGAATCACCAGCAACAAATCACTCGGAATTGTCCCGAAACCACCCCGAAACACACTCGGGGCCCCCTGGACCGTCCAATCACACAACTCAGTCCCATAACATCCCCCGGACTTTCTTGAGGCCTCAAATCACATCAAACAACGCCGAAACTACGAATCACACTCAAATTCAACCTTTATGAACTTTGAAATTTTAAACTTCTACATTCGATGCTGAAACCTATCAAATCACGTCCGATTGACCCCAAATTTTGCACACAAATCATATTTGACATTACGGACCTGCTCCAACTTTCGAAATCACATTCCGACCCCGATATCAAAATTTCCATTTCCGGTCGGATTTCTCAAAAACCTTCAAATTCCTACCTTTAGCCAAATGACTTCAAAATGACCTACGGACATCCGAATTCACTTCTGATCGCGCTCCCAACTCCAAAATTACCATACAGAGCTATTCCCAGGATCGGTATCCCAAACAGACATCTATTACACTGAAATGCCTTCCAACCCACATTTATGAAATTCTTTTAAAATGCTATCTTCCATAATATGCGCCGAAACGCTCCTGGGTTATCTGACTCCCGATCTGAACATACGCCCAAGTCTGAAATCCTCATACGAACTTGCTGGAACCTTCAAATCCTGATTCGGAGGTCTTTTACTCAAAATTCCAATCTTAGTTGATTCTTCCAATTTAAGGCTTCCGAAATGAGAATGTTTCTTTCCAAATCCATCCGAACTTCCCGAATTTCAATTTCGACCATGCGTACAAGTCACAATACCTGAAATGAAGTTTCTCATGGCCTCAAACCGCTGAACGACGTGCTAGAGCTCAAACGACCGGTCGGGTCGTTACATTGGGACTTCCTCAGAAGTCATCGAACCGGCTGCAAGGGAAAGAGTGGGTACGAGTGAGCAAGATGAAGAAGAACTGGATACGATCGTAGAACAGAAGGAAGATGGTACAATATAAAAAAACTGGAATTAATTGAATTTTTACACGCTATATCTAATTAATTTGATTGATCGCATACAAATATGACAAGTCATCTGTGTGAAGCAATAACACACAAGATTATTGTGAATCCATCGTGCTCTCCTGTTACGCAAAAGAAGATGAAACAAAGAGTCATAGAAGAAGAAGTAATCAAACTTCTGAAAATTGGATCAATCCCAAGGTAAAATATTATGATTGGTTAGGTAATATTATGGTGGTTCGAAAAAGAATGGTAAATATAAACTGTGTGTGGATTAAACTAGTTTAATAAAAATAAAATGGACCCAAGAAATCAAGAATTTTTTTCTTTTATTACAAACAAGAAAACTTATTATTATAAAGTTATTCCTTTTGGACTAAAAATGCTGGAAAAACATATCAATATCTCGCAACAAAAATATCCAAATAATATATGGGAAAAATAATAAAACCACGAGAGGGTGAGCCAGAGGCGGATCTAGGATTTGAAGGTAGCGGGTGCTATAATTTCTTTTAATGTATTTCTTGTAATGACTAATATGAAATTTGTTAGGAATTTTTATTCAGTTTTTTTTTTGAGTTTATTCGGGTTAACTTAATAGATATTTTTTATTTGCAAATACAAAAATTACATCTCAGATATTAAAAAATAGACATAATGCAACGACCCGACCGATTGTTTTGAGAATTTAAGTCCCGTTCGGCGGCATAAGGTCTTGAGCATTTTCGTATGGTGATTTTGGACTTAGGTGTGCGCGTGGAATTGAATTTGGAGGTCCGTAGGGTAATTTGGAATATTTCGGCGAAAGTTGGAAAAGTTGAACTTTTGAAGGTTGAGAGGTTTGACCAAGAGTTGACTTTGGCGATATCGGGATCAGAATGTAATTCCAAGAGTTGGAACAACTCCATTATGTTATTTGAGACTTGCTTGCAAAATTGGCGTCAGTTAGTTTGATAGGTTTCGGCGCGAGTTTTAGAAGTTGGAAGATTTGAAAGTTCATAAGTTCGATTCATGGTGCTATTCGTAGTTTCAACGTTGTTTGATTTGATTTGAGACCTCGAGCGGGTCCGTGTTAGGGTATGGAACTTGTTGGTATGCTTGGACGGGGTCTCGGGGGGCCCGGGTGTGTTTCAGACGAGTTTCAGATAATTTTCACAGTTTTGGTCAAGTTTGGTTCTGGTGTCTCGCACCTGCGACATCTTGGAGCATAGGTGAGACTCCGCTTATGTGTGAGCATGATCACCTCTGTGATCATAGAGGCCTGGGAGATAGCTCTCTTGTGTGGATGCTGCACGCAGGTGCGAAGGCTGCTTCTACAGTTGAGTGATCGCATCTGCGAAAGAAGTTCGCTTCTGCGCTCCTATTATCGCTTCTATGGCACCGTTGGTGCAGCTATATTGTCCACAAATGCGGAACTGAGTCTGGTAAGTAAAGTTCACAGATGAAAACGTCTGCCCGCAAATGTGATAGCATAAATGCGCTTATTTGTCCGCAGATCCGGAATTTCCGGGCAGAGAGTTATTTCGAGGGTTTTGCCATTTTCTTCGTATTTTGAGTTTTAGACCTCGATTTTGGGAGTTTCTTTGTGGGTTTTTCAAGAAAATCGATTCGGTAGGTGTTCTTCACCTAGAATATATTATATTCCATGGTTTTATCTTTATTTTTATCATTCAATCTGCATTTTGAGTTGAGGAAAATGGATATTTTTCAAGAAAATTTTCAAAATGAAAAATCATAATTTGAGAGACGAATTGATATCGGAATTTGATAATTTTAGTATGGTTGAAATCGTATCAGAATGAGGGTTCGAGTTTTGTGAAATTTGCCGGGTTTCGAGGTGTGGGCCCGAGGGTCGACTTTGGGTCGATTTTTAGATTTTGATAAAGATTGAGGCTTTATGATCCGGAATAGTTTCTTATGAGTGTTATTTGTGCTATGAAGTTATTTTGGTTAGATTTGAGCTGTTCGGAGGCCATTTCACCCGAGAAGTTCATTTTGAAGTATCAGTGTATCTTCTTTGAGGTAAGTATCTTGCTTAACCTTGGGTAGAGGAACTACCCTTTAGGATTTGAGTCTTCTATGCTAATTATAGTCCTGTACGCGAGGCGACAAGTACGTCTCGGACTTATTTTTGGAAACTTGGCCTTTTAGGTTTCTTAGGTCTTGTATTCACTGAATATGTAGTCGTTCTCGTTATTGTCACGACCCAAATTCCCAACCTTAAGGATCGTGATCGCGCCTAACACCACACTTGCTAGGCAAGCCAATGTTAGAATTCGGTTAGCTATTTTTCTTTGATTATTTACTTAAACACAATAGAGTAAATTAAAGTAAACCTAATCTAATGATTTCTAATGAATAACTCCAATTATAAAATAATAAATAATTAAATAAACCGAGCCACGAAGTAATTAAATATGTATAACTCTAAGACTACCCCAGGGTCTGGCGTCATAATTCACGAACTTCTAAGAATACTATAAATAATGGGCTGAAAGAATAATATAGTTGTTTTGAGAAAATATAAAACAATCTCTATGAACTTAGAGAAGACTTCACGGATCTGCGAATGCCGGTAGATATACCTCGTGTCTCCAAATGAAGAATAATCGCTACTAAATATCTAACGATGGCCGGTACATGGATCTGCACAAAAGAGTGCAGAGTGTAGTATATGTACAACTGACCCCATGTACTGAGTACATGTTGAGCCTAACCTCGATGAAGTAGTGACGAGGCTAAGGCGGGCAACTACAACTTAACCTGTAACAATATATATATATATATATATATATATATATATATATATAATAAATCAAGAAAAACAACTCTATACAAATGAGAAAGACAAACTGCAACAATAAATAAAATAACTCAGTCGCCTGTCCCAGGCCTCAGCTGTAACCAAGATCTCACATAAATTTCCAAATTTCCAAACTTCACTTTAAAATAACCGTATGTGCATAAAATGAGAAACAGTAAAGTAAAATAGTAAATTTCCCAAATCTTTGTGTTTAAAATCGGTATAACATAAATATCCCCCCTTATCACTTTCTTGTTGCAGCGTGCAACCCGATCCTACCTATCCACCCTTATCACTATATTTTATTTCACCTGTCCACCCTTATCACTATCTTTTATTTCACCTGTCCACCCTTATCACTATCTTTTATCTCACATGTCCACCCTTATCACTATCTTGTTAACCACCCTTATCACTATTTATTTATTTATTTATTAAAAACTTTCACAATTGAGGCCAAATCTTTTAGAACACTTTCATCTCAACAATTGTAAACAAAACACAGTATATGTCACAAGCTGTATCCAATAGTATTTCATAATGAACCCAACCAAAATATACGTAAATATCGTAACGCTGTCATCCAGCTCAACCCTTAGGTACCATAACAAAATCAAGGGAACAACCAACACTTTTATCACACTTGCAACAATACTTGGCAATAATCTAATGAAACCAAATAGCCATGTAAACCTCAACAATCATAAAATAGTAAACTGCATTTCTCACAACTTCCTCAATACTATCAAAAATAAAACCAACATGAATATATATATATATATATATATATGTATCTCGTAAAGTAATGTCCAACATCTCAACCTTTATGTACAACAAGGAAACCAGGGAAACAACCAATACTTTTCCAAAATAATTGCAACAACACTTAACAACAAACTAACAAGCCAAGTAGTCATAGAAACCATAACGAACATAAAACAATTAAGACATGAATCAATTAAATTTGAAACGGGGAAGGGATCATGCAAGCAGACAATTTGGTGGTGCATAGATACTCTTCACCACACCTATACACCACACACATGAAATTTCACGTAACAATTTAGTTGGGGATTCCTATTCCCTCAAGTCAAGGTTAAACCAAGCACTTACCTCAAATTCGCAGGCCACTCACTGCTCAATTACAACTTTTCCTTTAGAATCTTTGTGATGACCCAAGGGGTCATTTTATGAATTTAGACTCTGTTCTAGGCTTAATTGACCAAAAAGGATCAATTTTAAATACTTTAATTTGCATGCACAATCCGGGCGTGAAAGCGGAAAGATTTTATGTGAAAATATGAGAAATAGTAATTTCTAGAGTTAAAACTTGATTATAATTGACTTTGATCAACATTATGAGTAAACGGATCTGAATCCGTATTTTGACGATGCCGGGAGGTCCGCAGTAAAATATGGGACTCGGGAGTATGTCCGAAAATTAATTTCGAGGTCTCAAGCCTTAGAAATCAATTTTTGAAAGAAATTGTTTTGCTGAAATATTAATGAAATAAAAAAAAGAATTAATGTTTGAAACCATTGGTATTGGGCCCGTATTTTGGTTCCGGAGCCCGGTACAGATTTGTTATAGTGTTTAAAGGTTAACTGTGAAATTTGGTGAAAACGGAGTTTATTTGACGTGATTCGGGCATCAGGTTGAAAAGTTATGAACTTTAAGGGTTCTTGAAGAAAATGATGGGTTTTGAGGTTTAATTCATAATTTTACATGTTATTTTCATGAATTGATTGCACGAGCAAGTCCGGATGATGTTTATAGATTTGCGTGCATGTTTTGTGTGAAGCCCCGTGGGCTCGGGTGAGTTTCGGATAGGCCACAGAATCTTTTTACACTTAAACTTCTGCTGTAATTGTTGTTGCTGGTGCACAAATATTTAATGCATTGCATTCGCATCACTGTGAACACGAATGCATAGGGTAAAAATGTTGGGAAGGGGGGGGGGATCATTTTGTTCTATGCGAACGCACCCCTCCCCCCCCAGATACGAACGTGTAGTGTAGTTGAGACCTGGGGAAGGTGATGCTATTTACTCTATGCGAACGCACCCTTCATTTCGCGAACACGGAGGGTCTGGGGGCTTAAGCTCCGCTAACGCGGCCCCAACACTACGAACACGAAGGTTTGGGGCCAGGACCCTATGCGAACGCGGCCAGGGGGCTGCAAACGCGCAAGCCTGCTGCCCAGTCATATAAAAGCCCTTTTAAAAACGGGCAGACCTTCATCTTTTTCATATTTTCGAACCCACAGCCCTAGGAACGAATTTCTTCACCAAAGTTCATCCCCAAGTCATAGGTAATCAATTCTAAACTTTGCCCTTTCAATTCCTTATTGTTTTTCATCACTTTTAAATCAAAAACTAAGAATTTTCATGGTAAAAATTGAGGGTTTGGGTAGAATTAAGGAATTATGTAAAAATTAAATTTTTATATCGAATTGAGGTCAGATTTAAAAAATAATTGTATATTTGGGTTCGTGGGTGAATGGGTAAACGTAATTTGGTCCGAACCTCGAGTTTAGATCAAGTGGTCCCGGGGTCGAGTTTTCACTTTTTTTAAAAAACTTAGGAAACTTATAATTTTTAACAAAATTTAGTTCCTTATCCTTAATTAATGATATTAAGTCAATATTGATTAGATTCGAGCAAGTTAGAGCAAGATTTTAAAGAAAAAGCTACAGTTGAGATGTGAGTGGCCTATGAAATTGAGGTAAGTCTATGGTCTAACCCTTGACTTGAGGGAATAGGAATCCCCACTTATTTGCTATGTAAATTGCATGTGTGTGGTGTATAGGTGAGGTGACGAGTACCTATGCACCACCAAATTGTCTGATAAACATGATCCTTTCCCCGTTTCCAATTTGATTGATTCCTGTCTTAGTTGTTCTATGTTCATTATTGTTTCTATGACTACTAGGCCTTATTACATTGCTGTTAAATATTA
>ML261071.1:0-59930 GCA_005239495.1 Nicotiana undulata
GGAAGAAATAGGAGGTTTGGCCGGTTTGGCTTGGGAATCTCCAGGGTTGCTGATGCCTGAGAACCGCACATGCCGGGGTTTTCTCAAAATGTTGGGACTAAAGAAAAATCCGGACTTGGTATGTTTAAAGGATTCGTACATCCCTTTTGATTACTTGTACGAAAGGTTCAGTCGTAGCAAATCATACCGCACTTATCAGGATGAGTTCTCCCTCACTTCTCTAGGGAACATCCATCGCCGAGGGTTTGCTTTCATGGTTTGTTTTCTGGGTTTAATGGTGTTCCCGACAAAGAAGGAGAGGATTCACACTAGGTTAGCCAAGGACACTAAGACTTTAATGGAGGGGATCAACGGACAAGACTTCAGCATTGTGCCTATGATCATTGCAGACATATACCGAGCCTTATAAAAGTGTCAACGGGGAGCAAAGAATTTCGAAGGTAGCAACTAAGTGCTTCAACTTTGGCTCACTGAACACCTGCAAAGGGGTGATTACCGACAAGACATCCATCGAAGAATCTAGGATGACCATATTGCCTTCCACCACCCAAAGCGAATGAACTATATTCCAGACATGTTCGCTCAGCCGGAAAATGCCGAGGGATGGGTTGAGTTACTGGGAAATTTGACCGAGGATCAGATTCAGTGGATGTTTGGAATGGTTCCCAACGGACGAATTTATCATCCGATCCCGAGACGCTTCATTTCTGATATTGATTGGTATGAGGGGAACGTACCCTTACATCCCTCTCCGAGTTATGAGGCAAGCAGGAAGGAGGCAGGTTATACCTAGGGTTGAGAAGATGGGACATTTTCGAGCAGACTTCCAGGACGACGACAACCCTCACAAGTGCCAAGCCCAGCATTTGTGGCACTGCAAGATTGTACTGGAGAAAGACACCATTGAGCTAGACAGGTATCATGCCAGTTGTACTCCTTTTTATCTAAGCCGGTTAGAAGAAGATATGGAGGGCCAATTCGAGCCAGGATTCGCTCAAGGTCACCGGGTCATAGATGATAAGGCCGAAGCGCAAGTTAAATTCAACAGTCTACGCAAAAGGCTCCGTGAAGTTGAAGATAATCATCACCAGATACACGAGTCCAGCAGAAAGCTGATCGAGGAATGGAAGGATATGGCTATCAACTCCAACAAGAGGTTAGGGTACTTGGAGCGAGGTATAGTTGAGCTAGAGGAAAAGTTCATCAAGAGGATCGAGGACTGCAAAAAGGCTGAAGGGGCCGAAGGAGGATATCTAGCCAGGACCTACTTGCTGCTGGGACTTCGCGAGTTGGGAAAGCTGATCAAAGGGAGCAGGAATGCCGAATCTGGGGAAGGTCCTTCTGGGACCAAGTAGATATGGGTGTCTTTTATTTTGTCTCCTTTGATGTAATAAGGCCATCGGCCAATAGTGACTTAATTTTCGCATATTTAGAGTCGTTTTTATCATAAATAAAATGAGGCATTTAGCATTCCAAGTTCTCCAAATTAATTTGTCGCTAGGCCTACCTCGGGCACAAAGATGTTCCCTAACTTAGGATGCGTTTTACATTTTTGCATTAGGTGTTTAAATTATCACAATATGTTTTATAATCCTCACTGACTTCCTTACCTTTTGTTTTTCTTTATTTATTATTCCCCTCCCCAAAGGTTAGTTCGTGCATTCTGGCATCATTCCCCTACCGTACAAGATCAAAGGGCCATCCTCCTACTCCTCCCAAAGGAAAAAGCAAGGGTAAAACTAAGATGGCAGATGCAAGCGGCACCAGAAAAGACAACATGGATGAACAAGTTGAGATCACTGATGGTCGAGGTATTTAGGTTCTGCACGAGGGTATGACTCCACTAGAAAAGAAACTGCTGAAGTTCCAAGAGGAACTTGACCAAGTCAAGAATTTGGCTCACTTATCACTTTCCCTCAATGTTCCAGACATCCCCTTCCCAAATGCTCCAAACCCCACTTTACCACAAAACATCCCTAAACAACCAAATCACCCCAAGGACCCAGTCCCGCCAGCACAATGCAATGCCTGTCACCATAACACTCCACCTCTCCAGGATCAGACAAAAGACCACTTCCAGGCTTACGATAATCCCATTTATGTGGAAACCGTGGCTCATTCCTCACCGCATACCCCTGAGTCCAACGAGAAGGATAGGCTCATCAGGAATTTGGCCGAGGAACTCAAGAAATTGACCAACTGAGTTCAGGGCGTCGAAGGAGCTGAAGGGATTGAGGGGCTGAACTATGAAGAACCTTTGCATACAACCTGATGTCGAACTGCCCGAGGGGTACAAACCTCCTAAGTTTGAGATGTTCGACGGTACTGGTGATCCAAGAGTCCATCTGAGGACTTACTGCGACAAACTGGTCGGCGTGGGAAAAGATGAAAGAATCCGCAAGAAACTCTTCACGAGGAGATTAAAAGGAGATGCATTGTCCTGGTACATCATCCAAGATCCAAAGAAATGGTCTAATTGGGTAAGCATGGCAACGGACTTCATGAATGCACCGGATGTATTCTACATCCAGAACCTAAAGAAGAAACCAACAGAGACCTTTCGCGAGTATGCTACTCGTTGGAGGTCAGAAGTTGCCAAGGTCAGACCGGCCTTAGAAGAGGAACAAATGAAGAAGTTCTTTGTGCGAGCTCAGGATCCTCAATACTATGAGTGACTGATGATGGTCTAGGGTCACAAGTTCTCTGACATCATCAAGTTGGGAGAGCGAATCGAAGAGGGCATCAAAAGCGGTATGGTCACCAACTTTGAAGCTTTACAAGCTATTAATAAAGCTCTGCAATCCGGTGGTGTGTCCAGGAAGAAGGATGTAAGAGCCGTGATGGTAGCACAACAAGCCAAATCCCCTCCTAAATACCAAGTCTATCCCGCACCTTCATTCACATACCAACCAGCTCCAAGTTACCAAGAACCTTCACCCCAAAACCAAGCTCCATCACCCACATATCAGCCTACCTCGCCCAGGTATTCCCAACCAGCTTCCGTTTACAATGCCTATAATTCCCAATATTCTCACTACCAATAACCACCCACTCGCCAAAACTTCCCAAGACCCCGCCCTAACTTCGACCGTCGTCCTCCGAAACAGTATACTTCCATAGCTGAGCCCATCGATCAGCTATATGAAAAACTCAAAGCCGCCGGTTATGTCACACCCATTCCTGCTGCCACCCCTGAGAACCCTTCTCAGTGGGTCAACCCAAATAAATCCTGTGCTTACCATTTCGGCATGAAGGGACACACCCTCGAGGAATGTCGTTCCTTGAAAGACAAGATACAAGCTCTCATAGACAACAAGATCATTGTAGTCAAGGACCCTGCTCCTAATGTTCGCAATAATCTGCTGCCCGACCATAAAGGTGGTGTCCATATGATTGAGGTAGATGATGATTGGGATCCCGAGGGATCAATTGGGTTGATTGCAGAAGGTGATCCGAAGAAACCTGCAATTACTCTCAACCCAATTGTTGTTCAGATGCAGCCATCCGAGGATGCTGAGGTAAACATGTCTATCCCACTCGAGTTTGAATCGAGACCGCCCGCCAAAGGTAAGGCCCCAGTGCCGATCGAAGTTGAGTTCGTACGACCTCTCGAAGTTGCAGTCCGGTCACCTATAACATATACTCCGGTGGGAATGACCATACCTATTCCTGTGGCAATGTCAACAACGCCACCCTTCTACTCAAACGCCATCCCATGGGACTATACCGCTGAAGTGAGGAGGAAAGGTAAAGGCAAGTCTGAGGAAGCCATTGCCGCACAGGGGATGACAAGAACTGGCAGAGTTTATACCCCTGAACATCTGGCCGAGTCTAGCAAGAAGGCCGCCAACCGTCCTCCCACCCTTGAGACAGGTTTAGACGATCATTGGAGAAAGATACAAGCCAAGGAGTATTCAATCCTCGACCAGTTGAACAAGACACCCGCTCAGATATCCATTCTCTCCCTATTACAGAACTCTGAAACACATAGGAGTGCCTTGTTAAAGGTGCTGAGTGAAGCATACATACCAGACAATATCACCAGCGGGGATATGGCCCACATGGTGGGCCAGGTACTGGAAAGCCACAAGATCACTTTCCATGAAGATGAGCTACCACCCGAGGGGTTAGGGCATAACAAAGCACTACACATCACGGTACAATGTAAGGATCATTTCATCACAAGGATCCAGCCTCAACATCTGTCCGCTGGTCACACTCAAGAAATTGGGCAAGAGTCTACATGATATAAAGGAAGGAGAGATCAACGTAAAAGCCTTCGATGGTTCACAGAGGTCCACTATGGGAGAAATCACCTTGTGCTTACAGATGGGACCAACTTGGTTCGATGTAGATTTCCAAGTAATAGATGTGCCTGCATCCTACAACTTACCGTTGGGGCGACCTTGGATCCACGCTGCTGGGGCCGTGAAATCAACCCTACATCAAGCTGTGAAGTTCGAATGAAATCACCAATAGGTAATCATTCATGGCAACAGTAGCAACCATATCTACGGTCGCCAAACCTTTTCGGTCATCGATGGAAGAAGGAAGTTGGGTGGAGAGATCTACCACAACATCGAAAGAGTTAATTCCATTGATAAGGAAAAGTGGTGGGACAGTAAGATTGAAAGCATCTTGAACTGGGAAGGGTACGAGCCAGGTAAAGGGCTCGGTAAAAATCTCCAGGGAATAATGAAGCCAATAACACTCAAGAAGCACAGTACCACTTTCGGTCTGGGGTACGAGTACACTTGGAAGGAATTCAAGAACTGGTCGCCACCATGGCGCGGCCCCTACTACCCATTGGAGCAGCCAATACCTCACTTGGAGCAAACTTTCCAACAAGCTGATATCATCTACGATACGAATGAAGAGGAAGCGTTAGCAGCAACGAGGGATTTATTTCTGGACGATGATGACATGGACTGCTGTGTCATTCTTGAAGAGGAGGGGGAGGAAGGCCCTTCCATACAGGTCGTGAGAAAAGGATCATATCTCAAGAATTGGTCTGTCAGGACAACCAAAGCCCGTCGAGCCTCGGGATAGCAAGGTTAACAAAAAAAACATTATTTACAGTTTATTTATTTAAAGAATTTTCTTCCTTTTCGCATTTTTAATTTCTGCAAGAAAGAGCTCCCATGTGCAAACTATTATTCAATTTATCAAAGCATTTCCAGTTTCTTTATAAATCTTATATTTACTTGCTATTGTTTTCCTCCCCATTACTTTATTTACACAACATTACTATTACTTATCTTGACGAACCGACGACTGTGACATGCAATGAGGCAACGCAACAAACGGATTCCGAGCAAGACGAGGATGATATATCTGAGGATATTATTAAAGAGGTCGAGAACTTTGAGAATAGACGTAAGTCTAACTTGGACGAGACTGAGGTCGTCAACCTGGGAAACGCAGAGAACGTCAAAGAAACACGCATCAACATTCATCTGTCGNCCACTGGTGAAGCAAAAACTCAGGAAGTTCAAACCAGACATGAGCTTGAAAATCAAAGAAGAGGTCACCAAGCAGATCAACGCCGGGGTTCTCCGGGTGGTCGAATATCCTACATGGTTGGCCAATATTGTGCACGTGCCAAAGAAGGATGGGATGGTCAGAGTCTGCGTCGACTACCGGGATCTCAACTGGGCCAGTCCAAAAGACAACTTCCCTTTGTCAAATATACACATCCTAATTTACAACTGCGCCAAGCATGAGCTGCAGTCCTTTGTAGATTGTTTTGCCGGTTACCATCAGATTTGGATGGACGAGGAAGATGCTGAGAAAACGACGTTCATTACGCCATGGGGAGTGTATTGTTACAAAATGATGCCATTCGGTCTGAAGAATGCAGGGGGCACTTACATGAGGGTTATGACTACTATATTTCATGATATGATTCACAAGGAGATCGAGGTATATGTGGATCATCAAATCAAAGAAGGTCGCTGACCATATGGAATATTTGAGAAAATTCTTCAACAGTTTAAGGAAGTACAATCTGAAACTTAACCCTGCAAGTTTGCATTCGGGGTTCCTACTGGAAAGTTACTGGGGTTCATTGTCAGTCGCCGAGGAATAGAACTGGATCCATCAAAGGTCAAATCCATCCAAGAATTGCCGTCGCCAAAGAACAAGAAGGATGTTATGAGTTTCCTGGGGAGGCTCAATTACATCAGCAGGTTCATAGCCCAGTCTACCGTCATTTGTGAACCAATTTTCAAGATGTTGAGAAAGGATGCTGCAACCAAATGGACCGAGGATTGTCAAAGGGCCTTCGACAGAATCAAGGAGTATCTCTCAACACCACCAGTTCTGATACCACCCGAGCCAGGTAAACCTTTACTGCTCTACCTTGCTGTGTTGGATGGAGCTTTCGGTTGTGTTCTTGGGCTACATGACGAGACAGGAAGAAAGGAACAAGAAATTTACTACCTAAGCAAGAAGTTCACTCCGTATGAGGCCCGGTACTCTCTATCAGAACGCACTTGCTGCGCTCTGACTTGGGTCGCACAGAAGCTGAGGCACTATTTCTGTGCATATACAACGTACCTCATATCAAGGATGGATCCATTGAAATACATCTTTCAGAAGCCCATGCCTACTGGCAAACTAGCCAAATGACAGATCCTGTTAAGTGAGTTCGACATTATTTACGTGACTCAGAAGGAGGTCAAGGGACAAGCACTAGCAGATCATCTTGCTGAAAATCCTATGGACGGAGAATACGAACCATCGAAAACGTATTTTCCCGATGAAGAAGTGTCATTCGTAGGGGAGGACATTGTAGAATCCTACGATGGTTGGAGGATGTTCTTTGATGGGGCCGCAGACTTCAAAGGCATAGGTATTGGAGCAGTCTTAATATCAGAAACCGGTCAGCACTATCCGATATCTGCCAAACTCAGGTTCCCCTGCACCAACAACATGGCTGAATATGAGGCCTGCATCTTGGGGCTCAACTTGGCCATCGACATGAACGTTCAGGAGTTATTAGTGATTGGTGACTCAGATTTATTGATACACCAAGTCCAAGGAGAATGGGCGACCAAGAATTCCAAGATATTGCCATATCTACATCGTGTACAGGAATTGAGAAAGAGGTTCACAAAGATAGAATTCCGGCACGTCCCCAAAGTCCAGAATGAGTTCGCCGACGCACTGGCTACCTTATCATCTATGATCCAGCATCCAGACAAGAACTTCATTGATCCTATCCCGGTGGGGATCCACAATCAGCCGGCCTACTGTGCCCATGTTTAAGAAGAAGTAGACGGAAAGCCTTGGTTTCATGATAATAAGGAGTACTTGGCAAAGGGAGAATACCTAGAGCCTGTAAATGCTACTCAGAAACGCACACTTAGAAGGTTGTCAAATAATATCTTTCACAGCGGAGGTATCCTGTACAGGAGGACTCCTGACTTGGGTTTGCTAAGATGTGTTGAAGCAAGAGAAGCAACAAAACTGCTGGAAGAAATACATGCAGGTACATGCGGTCCTCATATGAACGGGTTCGTTCTAGCAAAGAAGATACTTCGGGCCGGTTATTTCTGGATGACCATGGAAACGGATTGCATCCAGTATGTTCGGAAATTCCACCGATGCTAGATACATGGGGATATGATAAAGGTACCTCCCAGTGATCTTAATGCAACAAGTTCGCCGTGGCCGTTCGCCGCTTGGGGCATGGATGTTATTGGACCAATCGAACCTGCCGCCTCCAACGGACACAGGTTTATTCTGGTCGCCATTGATTACTTCACTAAATGGGTCGAAGCAGCATCCTACAAAGCAGTTACCAAGAAAGTGGTAGCTGATTTCGTCCGCGACCGCATTGTTTGTCGCTTCGGAGTCCCAGAGTCAATCATCACCGATAATGGTTTCAATCTAAATAGTGACATGATGAAAACAATATGTGAAGCCTTCAAGATCAAGCACAAGAATTCTATAGCATATAGACCTCAAATGAATGGAGCCGTTGAGGCTGTCAACGAGAACATCAAGAAGATACTGAGAAAGATGATAGAAAAACACAAGCAGTTGCATGAGAAGCTGTCATTCGCCTTATTGGGATACCGCACCACAGTCCGCACGTCAACTGGGGCAACCCCTTATATGTTGGTATATGGTACGGAAGCCGTCATTCCTGTCGAGGTCGAGATTCCATCTCTAAGAATCATAAAAGAAGCTGAGCTCAGCGATGCAGAATGGGTAAGAAGCCGCTATGAGCAATTGGCCCTCATAGACGAAAAACGAATGAACGCAGTTTGTCATGGTCAGCTATATCAGAGTAGAATGACCAGAGCCTTCAACAAGAAAGTCAAACCTAGACGATTCACACCGGGGCAGCTAGTGTTAAAGAAAATCTTTCCTCACCAAGACAAAGCAAAAGGGAAATTCTCTCCCAATTGGCAAGGCCCGTACATGGTGCACCGAGTGCTGACACGGGGAGCGCTCATACTTGCAGAAATGGATGGAGAAATCTAGCCAAAACCAATCAAATCAAATACAGTCAAGCGCTACTATGTGTAACTCTTTATGCTTCTCTCAAATGTTGTAACTGAACTACGCCTGACCTGATTCCCGTTTAAGAGGGGTTACGTAGGCAGCCCTATGGATTCGGTCACATTTTAATAAAAGTTTCATTTCCCCCACGAATGGAAACCGGGGCATGATTTTGAGGAGGGACCTCAAAATTCCGAATCAAGTCCAATCAAGCGCCACACAAGCAACAGTCAGAAGCATTCACCTATCAAACTGGGGCAGAATTTTGAAGAGGACCCTCAAAATTCCATAGCAAGAGAGGGTGCAATGTCTCGAACCGCGTCGTGGTCGTCGGTTCATCCAAAAGAAAATTATTTTTCAATTTTATGTTATATCATATTTTTTATAAAACCATGCATATTTACTTCTCAAAACTGCTTGTTTAGCGACGCTACCCCTGTGATACCAACAACGTTATCAAGCAGACATACCGAGTAAAGCCAGCGGGAATGCAAACTGACCTTCTCCCCTTTACAGAACTCACAATTTTTCTTTGGATGCAGGCACAAAGACGACAAAAAGCCCAAAACATATTATTATCTCCGCAGGACGTATATCTTTCAAAAGACGCTCTCAATCTCGTCGCACATGCTGACACTTACTATCATCGCAAATAGCGCTTATTCACCACAATCGTATCACCGCAGTTTATCATTAGCTAAGAACTCTTACTGTCACTTTATTTTCCCCCACTGCATAAGGCCATTCTGCCTTCCAAGGATCCCTGCTACCTCCCCTGCATTTTATATCCCGCATTGCATAAGGCTACCATTTGCCTTCCGAGGTTCCACGCTACCTCCCCATCATTTTATCTCCTGCATTGCATAAGGATACCATTCTGCCTTCCGAGGTTCCACGCTCCCTCCCTTTGCATTTTATCTCCCGCATTACATAAGGCTACCATTATACTTCCGAGGTTCCACGCTACCTCCCTTGTATTTTTATTTCTTGCACTGCATAAGGCTACTATTCTGCCTTTCGAGGTTCCATGCTACCTCCCCTGCATTTTTCATTGCATAAAGCTCCTATCTACCTTACAAAGCACTCACCTTTCGTGACGTTATTTACTTACGCTTTCTTTCGGGCTAAGCTCTGCCTCTCTTTTGCAAATCGCCAGACTAAACTCTGTCTTGTTAGCATCATACTATTGCATTTTTCATGGGCTGAAATATCGCCAACTTGTCCAAAGGCGTCATCATTCGGAGGCACCATCTTCATGGTCCGAGAACATCATTTCATGGCCTGAGGATCTCTTTTATTCGACCTGCATATCATTATTCAAAGGCATCATCGTTCGGAGGCACCATCTTTATGGCCCGAGAACATCATTTCATGGCCTGAGGATCTCTTTTATTCGACCTGCATATCATTATTCAAAGGCATCATCATTCGGAGGCACTATCCTCATGGCCCGAGAACATCATTTCATATCCTGCGAATCCCGCACCAAGCGATTCATGGCCCAGGACATCATGGTCTAAGGACATCATCCGAAAATGTCAAAAGACAGCATTCATAGTCCAACAGGAACTTGCATCATGCTTATATTACGCACGATATAGGCTTGTCGTTTATTTGCAGGTAATCCAGCCGGGCCAGCCATCCATGCATGAGCGGACTACTCCAGTTCTCCCAAAACAACCCCGTAAGACCTTCCAACCTTACCTTACCTCGCACCTTGCGTCCGTTCTTGTGAAATATCACCGGTATATTTTGCCGATGATTCCGGAAGTACATACTGCCTGATTCCTGTAAAACCAGGTATATGTAGGCAGCTCAGAAGCCAGAATGCGTCCTAATTCTATCCCATAGTTTTATCTCGGTCAAAATTGGCCATCATATCTTTACCCGACAACTCTTACATCCTTCCCGGGTAAAGAGGGGCAGCTGTTGGTACCCAATTTTTCCTCAAATTATTATCAAACTTGCATATAAGCTTTCAGAGTTACTCTTTGGGATAATGAGTATTTTTCCTTATTTTCCCATATTTTTATTTAAATTATTTCACTGTTTATTTAATATTTCGTATTTAAATAATTCATAAATTATGCTATAAATAATTTCAAAATATTTCCCAGCTTAACATGTTATTCATAATCATTTTTTTATCCATTAAAATCCAATTATTTCACAAATTAGCCAATTGGGTCTTATTTAATTCTAATTACAATAATTTTGCAATTATGGCCCAATTGGACATTTTATATTATTTTAATTAAAAATTTATGTATTAATAGTAGTGAATTATTGTGATTTTAACTATTTAAAATTTATTTCATCTTTACATAACTATTAGACGTTTTGATTAATTAATTATCTATTTTATTGGTATTTAACATCTAGCCCTATTTTATTTAAATGTTAGCCACATTTTAAAACCTAATTACCCAACCCATCAGACCCCTAAACTACCCAGCCCAATTCAAATTTAACCCAGCCCAACCTCCACTCGATCTGGGCCGTTGATCTAATGAGATCAACGGCACAGATATTTTCTTACCATAATTAACTCTCAACTACCCCCCGACCCTTCAGTCTCCAAGACTGTCTCTCTCTCTTCTCGTCTCTTTCCCTCCTCCTTCTCTCTAGAACCTTCCTTGGTTCATCTTCTTCCCCGATGGCACTCAGCCTATCTCCGACCACCTCCAACCTCTTTCCTTTCGACCATCAGCCACCTTGACGCCTCCTTGCTCCGGCTTACTTCGTCTTTGAGACCTCCGTTGGTCTTTACCAGGCCCAGACAACTGCTGGGGTTCCTGCATTGGTGATTCTCCGGCCTTCTCCGGCGGGGTTTTGACACGACTATGCCACAACCTCTATTACCTTCGAGTTTCACGACATGTTCTTTGATATCTTCGTTTTCTTCAAAACCCTAACTTCTAAAATGCTCTCGATCTTCATAGATCCGTAACAGATTTATACACGTTATGAGCTATTTTCGTGTTTTCCTTAAGTATTTTCCGTTTTGCCTAAACGGTTTCTTCATTTTCAAACTAGGGTTCTTAAACCCCTTTTGCAAAACAGTTTTCCTTTTTAATTTTTAGCATTATCATAGCTTTTTATTGTGTTTAAACATTATCTAAGCTTTTCTCTTTTTGTCTGATTCATTCTTGTTAAAACCCTCAAACTTCTTGGTTTTAATCTGTGGATTTGAGTTTATGTTTACCCGCTCTATTATGATTGTTGTGTTTTCATGAGTATATCGTGATTTTCTGATTTTGCTCCATGTTTTCCATTAGGGCTTTTGACTCTTCGTTCCTACTGCCTAAATCATGTTCACCCTGTTGATTCATGTCATTGTTTTGTGTAAACCCCTAATTCCGTGTGATTTTGCCCTGTTTCAATCACTAGGGTTTCTGATTCTCTCCTATTGTGCGGTTACACTGTATAACCTATGTTGATTCTTAAATCAATATTACTAATATTTTGAATCCCTAATTTCCTGTGTTTGATTGCGTTTAATTTATTTCCTGTGATAATCTTTACAACTATCAGTTATTTTCTTGCCTTATTACATGACTGATTCTACTATTGATTATTACGGTAGTACTTTAATTTAACCTCATGAACCTGCCCCCAATTCCCTACTATGTGCTTACTATGTTCGAAATCTTTCCTTGTTTGCTATACACTACTTCTTTCCTTATTTACCTGCTCTCTACTGTGTGAAGTAACCCCCTTAATTAAGGGAGACTTCTTATTCTTACTCTTTACTGATTCTGAGTTGTTATAATTACTGAACTAGATTGCTCCTTTCCTTATCAATCATGTACTGATTCTTCTTGCCTTATATGTTACTGATTCTTATCGTTTGAATTAAATCCCCTGACTTAAGGGAGTACTTGCCTTAATTTTTTGACTAATTGATTTCGAGTTTCTTAATCACTGCTTGACTTGATTTTTACCTTATTTTACTACTTGCCTTGCAACTATATATACTTCTACTCTTTCACTAGCACAGACACACACAGAGACACACATACAGACAGACACACCGAACAAGAATATTGTTCTAAGCTCTCTCTCTTGTGCTAGAACTTTTTCTCTCTTACAAAGCTCTTTGCTCTATTACTGCCCTCCTCTATTCTTATCTACTGTTAGCCGGCTGTAAGCCAAGGCTAAACTCGGCCATTTCTTGGTCCCCTGAACCTCTTTGATTTGTATAATCATGCTTAAATGAGTTCCTTAAGTCTATGTATCTCTTTGTTATTATGTGATCTACTTGTTCCCTTACCCCATTGTCCTTGTGTGCAATCCTATACGGTTGAACTTTTGTAATTAGTACTTCTGTTTGTTCTTCAAAAGCTAATCTTTCAAAACAACTCTCCAGTTTTGTAAACTCTTTTCTTCAAACTACAAACTTTTCTCTCCTTCTTGCACTTCACTCTACTTTTAGAAATTAAGTCCTACCCCCTTCGTGTGAGCACTGCCTTGAGTACCTCTAAGTACTCATTGAACTCTAACACACAAAGCTAGTAATTCCACAGTGCACTTGTTTCAAATTTTGGCAATTTGTTTGGGTGCTGGTATTGGCCAGGGATCCAATGAGGGCCCTAGGGAGCTTTGCCGCACCCAGACCATATTAAGGCTGTGAAACTCGAAAGGAGTGAGGTTGGAAGATTGGGCCTGATTGAAGGCTCCCTATAGAAGTAACTTCTTATTTTCCTTTTGCTACTGTAATTCATTATTATTGGTTTGTAATAACTTGTAAACAGATATTGGGGTTTAGATAGTGAATATGGGGGACTATGCATGCTTAGTCTAGTAATTGGTAGAAAACATGCTTATATGGTTTTAATTACTTGCGTGTGGAATAGATAACTTGTCAAGGACATGCATATCACGCATTAGAGATCATGTTTAGGTCCCTTTCATTTTCAGCATGTCTACTTTACTCATTTTGCAAGCCATGATCACAGTCAATAATTATAACAAGTAAAAAAAAAAACTATTATAAGGTATTACTGCATTTTCATAATCATAGCATCTAGAAATCATGTCTTTTAGGTATTCCTATGTGCATTAGATATCCTGTTATTTAGGACTTCCTATCTGTTTGAATTGCAGTTATTGAACACCTAATCAGTATGCTAAATTAATAATCTCATTAAAAATGTGGTTAACTGTTTGAAATGTTTCTGCAAATGTATACCTCTTAAAATCAGGATTAAACATGTATGCTCACCCCTTTTAAGTAGGTAATGTATATGGTGCCTAGGCAAACTTTAGGCCTAATACGTATTAAAATCAACTAATTGTGTTTTGCTTGCTGCTATTAGGAACAATCAGTCTCTTTTGGAATTCTCAAACTTTGCTGTTTTCTTTCACTCCTGTTTTTTATCTCTTTGAAGTTCATCCTACTTTACTCTCAAATTCCTCCGTTTTCAAAATCACAGCATCTTGAAATCATGCATATATTTCCTCTTTACTGAAGTTTTATCTGATTCCTGTTATGTTATGTGTTTAAACTTCTGGGTTTCAAAGTTACCTCATTCTGCTAAAAAATCATTCTATTTTGAACACTATCCCTATATTCTAAACTCATGTTTTTCCCGAAATGATTTACTAACTCTTCTTTTATTAAACTCTCGTAAACTACTGGATCCGTACCTCATTTTGGATTATTTGATTCCTATTTGGAATTACTGTCTTATTTAAATCTTGTCCACTCCTGACTACTGATTCTCTAAAGGTTATCTATCTTTTTACTGGAAACTTTAAATCGCTATGCACTCTTAATTCTTACTGCTGTCTCTAAACTACTGCATTTCTGAAAAATCAATCACCCTTTTTGAATTACTCAGTCTTAACTGAACCTTCTGCTTTCACTACTAAGTTTTCAAAACATATCCTTTTACCAAAATTGCTGAAACCTACTGATTTTCAACTCAAAAACTCTTGTTTTAAATCCTGACTTTGAGACCTTAATTGTGTTTGAGACGTGCAATTTACGTGTTTATTTGTGGAGGGATCTGTGAGCCATTATTTTCCCCTACGTGTTCCCATATTTGTGGTCCTATTTGTTATTTTACATGTCGCTTAGAATTGTATCCCTTTAAACCTAGGGGTTCAGCCTAGTACTTACCTCGTAGGAATAGTAGTCCTAAGTACCTTCCAGGACTTATAGGATGGGACGTGTAATAGCACGCAATAAGCATTCGTGACCAACACACGCGCTTTAAATAACCTTACGGGGTGGGAAAGGTAGAATATGGATATGATGACCGGTGCGCTAATACCACGTGTAGCTCCTCTTCGAGGCGTGACATACCGAGTATTGCATTGATGTGATCCGTGTTACTTTAAACCTAGGATAATTTCTTTAAATATTTTATAACGTTTTCAAAAAAAACCTTTAATAAATTTATGCTTTATGTGAAATCCCCTCTTATCTGAGCCTTACCTGTTACTTATTTGTCTGTCCAAATTCACAAAACTTCTTGGCTGGGACCCACAATTGTGGATCTTGAGAGGTGCCTAACACCTTCCCCTTGGGATAACTTCAAGCCCTTACCCAATCTCTAGTAATGCAAACTAGTTCATGAGTTATTTACTCTAGGTGCCCTAACGCACCATAAAAATCGTTAGGTGGCGACTCTTCCTTAAACCTTTCCTTTAAGGAGTTGTCCAAAATGTCATAAACCCGATCTCTCCGTACCTAACCCGTGCGAGAAAAAAAGGGGCGTGACACCACCTCAATTCCTTTGCTTGAAACCAAGTGTCCCAAGACTATATCTTCTTGTACCATGAAATGTCACTTCTCCCAATTAAGTACAAGGTTCATCTCAATACACTTCTTCAACACTCAGGTCAGATTTGCTAGGCACTCATCGAATGAATTTCCCACCACTGAGAAATCATCCATGAACACCTCCATTATATCCTCGGCCATGTTAGTGAATATGGCCATCATGCACCTTTGAAATGTGGCAGGTGCATTGCATATGCCAAAGGGCATCCTCCTGAAGGCAAAAATCCTGTAGGGACATGTGAATGAGGTCTTTTCCCTGTCTTCCGGGGCAATGGAAATTTGGTTGTACCCCGGGTACCCATCCAGGAAACAAAAGTGAGACCTCCCTGCCAGTCTATCGAGCATCTGATCGATAAAGGGAAATGGGAAGTGATCTTTCTGGGTGGAAAGATTGAACTTTCTTTAGTCCATGCAAATTCTCCAGCCAGTGACGATTCTTGTAGATATCAGCGCATTGTTGTCATTTTTCACAACCGTCATGCCACCCTTCTTAGGAACACACAGTACTGGGCTAACCCAATTGCTGTAAGAGATGGGGAAAATGATCCCGCATCCAACCACTTTATAATTTCCTTCTTTACCACTTCCTTCATGTTTGGGTTCAGCCGCCTTTGGTGTTCCCTGGAAGGTTTGTGCCCCTTTTCCAGCAAAATTTTATGCATACAGTATGCTGGGCTGATCCCCTTTATGTCTGCCATGGTCTAATGGCAGTCTTACACCCTGTGAGTACCTGTAATAGCTATTTTGCCTATACATCTAACAGATTGGATGAGATAATAACAGGTAAAGTGGAGTTAGGTCCTAGAAACGCGTACCTGAGATGGGCTGGCAGTGGCTTCAACTCTAGCATGGGTGGTTCTTCAACAGATGGCTTGGCTGGCGGAGTCTCTCTCTTTTCTAAGTGTAAGGGCTCAAATTCGATTGATCTCTGCCAAACACCTTTTCCTTCAAGAGCTAACACCCATTCTGCCAGTTCCTCCCCATTTACCTCATCCAAATTCTTCAAACATGCAGCAAGGAGGTCCTCAATAGTCACTCATCATCCTCCTCCAGTATCTCATCCATAACATCAATAAGAGAACAATTGGAAAATTCACTTGGCCGCCTCATGGATTTCTGCACATTGAATGTTATTTCCTCGTCATTCAACCTCATTTTGAGCTCCCCAGTTTCACAATCAATGAGGGCTCTTCCTATGGCCAAGAATGGCCTTCCCAAAATTATGGGAATCTCTTCATCCACTATGTAGTCCAGTATCACAAAATCTGCAGGGAACACAAACTTCCCCACCTGCACCAATACGTCATCAAGAATGCCTGACGGTCTTTTTACCGTCCTGTCTGCCAGCTGCAACAACATAGAGGTCGGTCTAGCTCTACCAATCCCCAACCTCTTGTAGTGGCGAGGGGCATAAGAATAATGCTGGACTTAAATCACAAAGTTCATTAGCAAAGGCAAAGTTACCAATGGTGCAGGGAATGGTGAAACTCCCTGGATCAGACAGGTTTTCCGCAATTGGTCGGGTGACAACAACACTGCAGTTCTGAGTAAGAGTCACTATGGCCAAGTGTTGAAAGATGAATTTTCGGGACATCAATTCCTTCATCATTTTGTCATACCCAGACATCTCCTTCAAAACATCAATCAAAGGAATATTTACCTGTATTTGTTTCAACATGTCCAAGGACTTTTTATACTCTTCATCTTTCTCGTACTTTGCTAGCCTTTGTGGGAATTGTGCTAGAGGTCTCTTTTTTCCAGTGATTTGGGATTTCTCTTTGTCAGGCACCACCTCTATTACCGGTTCCTGGGTTGTCTCAGCTTCTTTCTCAGCCTCGATCTGTGTGCTGGGTTCTCCTTGGGTAGGCTGCATTGTCACCTCAGTTAGTTTTGTTGAATCATCAATTTCAATGGGCACTGATACCACTGTCTCAGCCTGTATGCTTTCTCAAGCTCTTTCCTGCTCCAAGTCTAAGTCCCTACCATTTCGTAGACTCACTGCCATCAGCTGCTTTGGACCCTGATCCTTAGGATTTACCTGAGTGTCTGTAGGCAATGTCCCATGAGGACGATTATTCAAAGACATCGAGATCTGGCCCATTTGCACTTCAATATTTTTTATAGATGATTCATGTGCATATACTCTCTCACTTGTTTTTGCAGTTGACCCAATAACATGTTGCATCATTGCTTCAAGTCTGGAATACCCATCTTCCTGTCTCCCACCATGTTGTTGTTGAGGGGGGGTGATAAGCCTGTTGCTGATTCTGATTCTGATTATTGTACCCCTGTGTTTTTGGTAAGGTGTCACATTACCGTGAGGTCGCGTGGCTCCCATGTTTCCACTGTTGTGATGCTGCTGAATTGGCTTGTATGGCTGATTTTGCTGGCCCCAATTTTGTCCACCCTGTTGCTAGCCCCCATAGTTCGACACATAATTCATGTTTTTAGGGTAGTGATGATGATCATTTTCAGCATTCCACTGATTACCAAGTGGCTGACTAATGCAAGATATGCATAAGCCCCCATTGGTAGTATCAACAATATGTACTTGCGGCTTCTGCCCTGACTCCTCCACCCTTTTAGTGAGTATGCTCATCTGTGTCATTAAGGTGGTCATATTTTCAGCAAGATTGTTGGATGGATCTAAGGCCACTGAGTGCACTATTGGAGTGATGGGTGCATTCCTGGTGGTCACCCCGAATTCTGCGCCATTTTATCAAGCATGATCTGGCTTTCTCTCCATGTTTTGCTCAAGAATGCTCCACCAGCTGAAGCATCAACATTTGCCTTCACACTATCTGCCAGACCCATATAGAAACACTGCCCCAACATTTTCTCTGGAATACCATGGTGCAGATAGATAACCAACATCCCTTTAAATCGCTCCCATGTATCTTGCAATGTTGCCGCTGGCTTCTGTCTGAAGCTCAAGATTTCATCAATTTGTTGAGCTGTCTTGTTGGGTGGATGGAACTTGTTCACGAACTGCTTAAATAACTCATCCCATGTGGTAATGGAATTGATGGGGAGCGAGTTTAGCCAAGTCTGGGATGCTCCTGTCACTAAAAATGGAAATAAAAACAGTTTTATTGCTTCCTGAGTGACGTTTGGCTACCTCTGAGTTTTGCTAATTGACAGGAAATATTTCAAATTATGTTGGGGATCCTCAATGTATGACCCCGAAAATAGTCCCTTGTTCTGCAACAAGTGCAGCATATTGTTTGTGATCCTGAAAAGATTCAGCTTGTATCTGAGGGACTACTATCGCCGTGGCCAGATTCTCCGCCGTGGGTTGTGCCCAGTCATATAAAGGTGCCTCTGGCACAAGAGGCACCACACCATGCGCAACTGGGTCTACCACGCCATCCCCATTGTAGATATGCCACGTCGGGTTCAAGTTATTCAATTGATGGTTGTTGTTTGTTTTTCCGGTTGGCCCGGTTCAAGGCCTCAAAAACTTTCTCGGGGTCTGATAAAGCTTCAAATACTTCACCAGTTCTCGATGAGTTTCTAGGCATGCACCTATACAACTAAGTTAGCAAACATTAAAACTTCAATGTATGGATGAAAATTGAAGAAAATTGACTACACCTAAGAATTTTGTATTTCTTTCAACTATAATTGATAACACCGTTAATTCCCCGGCAACGACGCCAAAATTTGATCACGCCCAACTATTCCTTATAAAAAGGACTAAGCGGACGTTGCAAATATAATCTGAGTATTTCGCCAGAGTCGAATCCCATAGGGAATTAATCTATAATTATCGTTGTTAGACTCACTCGATTCTTCGTAATCAATTTCCCAAAGATTATGAATAACAATTGTTGGTGTTTATACTAACTAAAACTGAATGAAATTAATTAAACTAGAAGATAACTAATGCTGGGTTGTAAACAAATGCGAGAAGGATCTAAGGTTATGGTATCCCCTGTTGATGGAATCCCTTCCTGTTATATGTCATATAGTTTGGCCTAACTGTTCTTTATCAATCATGAACACTGTTGTTACCGTAAATCTATCCCGAGTAATTACGATAATTTACTAAACGCACTCTCCCGAGTTACGCTAGCTAGCTTTTATTATACCTCACTTTAGATTGCACCCAAGCTATCGTTATCCCTAATCCAACCTTTAAACCCTTGGTTATGGATCACTCCTATACTTTGGGAGTGGTGTTGTTCAAAAACTACCTAAATATGCACTCTCTCCCGAGTAGATACACACTAAATAGGCACAGCTAATTGAGGGACCTTCAATCAACTACAACATGAACTTTGTTGAACAAATAGAGATTAAACCAAGCAAACTATATTAATATAACAAGATGTTTATCCTCTACAGGTTCCACAAAAACCTTAGACTAAATAAATTAGCTACTCATAATTGTGCTAAGAATAACGATAGAATAATTCATCAATAATGAGAAAAACACAAGGAAGAAAGATGAGATTTGATGCCCAATTGTCCTCGTTGCCTCTTGCCTTTCTTTTCCTTGAACAAGACTCTAAACCTTGATAATCCTCTCTTTTGGGCGAGTTGAACCTTATATAGGTTAAGTGGAATTGTCCCAAGCTTCCAATTTTACCCCTAAAATAACGTAGGAAAAAATGGACTAGTGCGGCCGCGCTACTGGGCACGCTAATGGGAAAGTGTTCTGTCTCTGATCACTGGACTAGTGCGGTCGCGCTAGTGGACGCGCTAAGGTCGCGCTAATGGGACTTCATACTTCCTCAAGCACCTGTACTAGCGCGGCCGCGCTATGGCCGCGCTAATGGCTGAGTAGTCTACCTTAGCAATTTTTTCTTCTTTCTTTCACATGCTAAAAGCTCCAAGGGGTTTTTCTCCTTCAATTTGGCTCCAAACACCATCCTAGGTCCTCATAAGCATACTTTGCTCATGCGAAACATAAAATCCAAAATTAGAGCCATTTTAACATCATTTAACCTTCCTAAGACAGTGAAGCATCATTAAGTTGGAGTATAAATATGCGTTAAACTACGTGAATCTAGCATATTATCATCTACGTACATCGACATTATATTTCACAATTAAAAATGCATTTATGACATCTTCTTCAAAATTCTTGAGCGAGAACAAGCTTGATACATGGTCAGATGCCAAGAAGTTACCTCCAGAGACATCGAGCATTTTCAAAGTCTTCTTCACAGAATGGTGCAAGAACAAGAAATCCTCACACCACAAGAACAACACCACTCCATCATCCAAAACCTTCAGCAGATAAATCATTTCATTGCAAACCCAATCATTGCATTTAGGAATTATGTTTGTTACAATTTCTTTGACCAATGAACTAGTTACTCCATATTCTTTCAATCACACAAATCTCTAAATGACTAGACAATTTCATTTTTAAGGGGTGTGAATGGGAAATGGAAGAGTCACCTCTTGGTTGCATCTCTCACCCTTTCATTGGAGTGTGAATGGGAAATGGAAGATGCACCTCTTGGATTGCACTTCTTCATCTCACCCTTTCATTGTCTATAAATAGAGATACTTAGCCTCATTTTCCACCACTGAAAATCTGAAATCTCTCCCCTCAATCTTCTACATATTGCATTGATTTTTCAGAAGCAAAACGTAAGCATTTTGTGTGATTTTCTACGCCATTTGAGTTCGCCAAAATTCTATGGTTTGAAGTGCCGCTATCACATAATAGTTATTCTGTTCTGTCCTGGGAGGAATAATTTTCTACCTTGGGCATTGTGAGGGGCTTAAATTCCTTAAGGAAACACAAGAAACTTGTGGGCTCAGAATTATTTTGCTTTGTTTTTTCCTTAAACTAACGTTTATTGATTTACTGGTTTTGAATACAAAGTGAATAACAAGATTAAAGAAATTTAATATTTATTTCTGTATTCATCTTACTTTCTGCTTTGGGAGACTAAAATCCTTTTGATTTTCTACTCCCGTTTTGGAGATTAAAATCTTCGGATTTTCTACTCCAATTTGAGACTAAAGTCTTTGTGACTTTCTACTCAATCCGAGATATAAAAACTCGATTTTTTGTATTCGGTTTGAAGATATAAAAACTTCACCGAGATACTAATTCTTTTTGTCAAATTTTTAATAGAAAAATGACAACAAGTGCGGAACAACAGAATGGTTCTGTTGGGACTGCTGCTGCAATGGCTACCGCGTCTTCAAGTTGCACAACTCCTGCACCAACAAAAAAACCAAGAAAGTTTTTCAGTGTGGACTTTAAGCGTTGGCAGCAGAAAATGTTCTTCTATCTGACCACACTCAGTTTACATCGCTTTATTAGCGAAGACATTCTAGTTCTGGGAGAAGAAACTCCTAAAAATGAGCGATTTGCGGTCACTGAGGCATGTAAGCATTCTGACTTCTTATGCAAAAACTATATTTTAAGTTGCTTGGAAGACGACTTGTACAATGTTTATAGCGTTTTGAAAACATCAAGAGAATTGTGGAATGCTCTTAAAAAGAAGTACATGACTAAAGAGGCTGAAATAAACAAGTTTGTGTGTAAGGCCCCGGAAAAGTTTGCTAAGTAATTTAGGATTTCGATGTGCCAGGTGGGCTAATTATAATATTTTTGTGCTATAAATATGATATAAACGAATTGGATTTGGTAAATAAGTGTATAAGGCATAAAATAAGTATTGTGGGGTCCAAGGAGAGGCCTAATGTGGAGCCCCGGGAAAAAACTTCACTATGTAATTTAAGATTTTGTGGTGTCAAGGTAGGTAATACATTGTACTTCCGGAGTTTTGGGATTGAATGATGCGCTGAGGAGTTGAAATTTTTTCATCGCAGCTATACCAGGATTTAGGTAGATAAATCCTGGATAAAGCTAGGCCAGACCAGGCTTTAGGTAGATAAAGGCTGGATAAAGCCAAGCCAGACCAGGCTTTAGGTAGATAACGCCCGTGTAAAGCCAGGCCAGACCAGGCTTTAGGTAGATAAAGCCTGGATAAAGGCAGGTCCGAAATGTTGGACTATCCATTTTTCTCTCATTATAACCCGACCTCAGACCCATATAAAACCCATTCCTCATCATTTTAAGCTTATTTTCTGATAAATTAGAGAGAGGAAAGAGTGGGTTATAGTGAGAGAGAGTCACCCTCTTCATCAAATTGATCCTCCTTCATCACTCAAGCTTGGGACTAATCAAGTAGGACACAAGTTTCTTCACCATAAGAGGTAAGTTCCACCCCATCTCCCTTAATTCTCAGATTATAGTTAAAATGGAACACACATAGAATTGTTCTTGAAGATGAGAGTTAAGTATCTTGCATGCATGTACTTAATCTACCATAATCTAGTAAAGGGAAGTAGGTTAGAGTAATCTTCCACAAAAAGGGGTTATGCAATCAAAAGGAACACATAGCGTTTGATAAAATGCCCAAATGAGTCCAAGTCATATTCATGATTCCTAATCCTAGGTTTAAATGTGTCACATTGTAAATTAGATTGAAGGCGTTAGAAGGTCCGGTGATTTGAGATAGAAATTAAGGAGAAATTCCAATTCGAGTATGTATGGCTAACTCTAAACTTCATAGGATAAACCCATTGTGTTCACTTTTCGGGTATGATTCTCTTGGTGCATATCTATGAAATTTATGTGTTCTATGTGCCTAATTGAGAAATTCTTGCTTCTATGTCGTTCCATGCTATTACCATATCATTGTGCTATTTGAGTATAAGAGTTGTGATTACTATGTTCCTCTTCTATTATGTGTGCGATCCTTATATATGATGGGTGTGGTAAATGTGAAAGATTGGAATGATATGAAATATGAATCAAAAAGTTGTAATGATATGAAATACGAATCAAGGGGTTGAATTGATATGAAACATGAATTAACGGATTGGGTTGTTATAGAATATTGATTGTTGTGAAATATGAATCAAAAAGTTGTAATGATATGAAATACGAATCAAGGGGTTGAATTGATATGAAACATGAATTAACGGATTGGGTTGTTATAGAATATGGATTGTTGTGAAATATGAATCAAAGGATTCTAATGATATGAAAGATGAATCAAATGATGATATGTGTTGGGGATCAAAAAGGTTAAAACTGATCAAAGTGATCTACAATATCCATGAATTGACTAGGAGAATATCCTAGGGGTGAGATGGCCTATCCGATCGGGCTGGGATGGGACTCCATGCCATATACATGGATGACCTGATATTGTGATATGATGATGATGATTATTGTCCTCACTGTTTCAGTTGAGATGGCCTAGCCGATCGGGCAGAGATCGGACTCCGTGTGAACATGCCACGGTGGTGATATGAGATGTGATGATATTCAGACCTCATCTAGGATGGCTTAGCCGATCGGGCAGAGATCGGACTCCGTGTGAACATGCCACGGTGGTGATATGAGATGTGATGATATTCAGACCTCATCTAGGATGGCTTAGCCGATCGGGCAGAGATCGTACTCCCTGTGACAACGACACAGTGGATCAGTAATAATAATAACAAGATGAAACTTAAAAGAACATTAACAAAAAGATGGCAAAACGGGATGTGGGATGTAGCGATTCTTTTTGTGATTTCTCCATGCTTCAGTGTATTGTTGTATGATGCCTCCATTCGTGTTTGACTGTTAATGTTTATCCTATATGGAGTAGGTTTGTTCATACATACTAGTACTATTCCATGTTACTAACGTCCCTTTTGCCAGGGGCGCTACATCTGTTATATGGATGTAGGTGGTTCTATAGCAGGTAGCTCCGACCGCCGATAGTGGTGCCTTCATTTCATCTCCCCAGCAGTTCTGGTGAGCCCCACTTCCTCTCGGGGCCGTGTGTAGTCTATGTTATCTTCTTTTGTATATTTTGTTTCTTTTAAGGTATAGCCGGGGCCTTGTTGCCGGCAAGTCTATATACTCTTCTTGTACTCTTAGAGGCTCCGTAGACACTGTGTGGGTTGTAATTATATTTTGGGTAGATGTGTACTTACTCGTAATCGTGGGCCTATATCGGGAATGTGGTATTTAGTGTGTATATTTTGGGATCATCAAATGTTAAAATGTTAAAAGAGGAAAATGGACTTTATGTTGTGAACACACACTTTTGATTTTATCTTGCTATTTCATATGAATAATGTCTGCTATAACCACGGGGAAATGCGTTGGGTAGGAAAGGCAAATCAGGTCCGCTTGACCGGGTTCGTTCGGTTAGGCGCCGGTCCCGTCCCTCAGTTTTGGGGCGTGACAAACTTGGTATCATAGCCTAAGGTTTTAAAGTGTCCTAGGATGTCTCGGAGCCATGTCTAGTAGAGTCCTTCTTATCGGTGTGTTGTCGACCACATATATCATTAGGGGGCTACTTGGACATTTAGGAATTCCACCCTTCTTTGATACTCTAGATCGTGCGATAGAGCTCAAGATAGGGAGCTGATTTCGTCTCTAAATCATATTCTCAAGGTTATTAATCTTTACACCATAATCTGCGAATTTGAAGTATGTAAGGAGGGATTGATCCCACCATTGAGTCCGAAGGATATTGCCCAAAGTCTTGTTAAAAGAATGTATTGAGCCGTGGAGGGGCTGGTAGAACCTATCGCTAAGAGGGGAGTGCTCTTGTCCCTATAAATGTTTCTGCACCACCTAATCATATAGTATATCGGTATGGTACCAACGTACGTAAGGGATGTGGAGTCGAGGGGCATCGATTAAACTATTGCCCTGTCAACCCGAAGTCACCAAGTAAGTCACTCCTTAGCATAACCAACGTACTCTTGTTGTATATATACATCCATATTGAAGAATTTTCATAGGCATGGTCTCGATAAATGTTGGGTCACAAAGAATTGCATGCATCTACTCTTTGAACGAGATCCATTATTTCGTGAGTCCACTCTACCACAAATTCTCTTATAAGAAATCTCTTATGACATTGAGCTCTATAATCATGTCCTTGAATGAAGTTGTAACTATAGAATTACTACTTACCACACGCCTTTCTAAACTCTAACAAGGGACTATATCCGAAGAATTTCTTACCGAATGAATGGATGGACAATTCTAATATTTTCGCACAAAATAAAAGGGTATTTTCTCTCGACCACTTATTCTTCTCTATTCAAAACCCTAGGCCATTTTTCTTCAAGTTTTTGCATCATCTGAATGTCGACATAGTATCGTAGTGAAGATATTGCTCTGTTTCATCATCATCTCTAGTATGGTAGTGCCCTCACTCTATCTTTGTTGAGGCTTCCATTTTGTCCTAGTGGTCGGAATCAGCAAGATTTTTATTTGTTTGGAGATAATCTCCCTCTTCTCCGACAGGTTATTTTCTGGATTTTATCTGCTCAATTACTTTTAACATTATTAAATCTCCATCGAAGCTAGGGTCCGTCGAGCCTCCCTGTAGCTGGATCATGCTACTTATTCTTGTTGCTCATCTTATTCTTGAAGGTTGTCCTTCTTCTAGTTGTAAGGAAGATGAGTACTTTCTCTCCTCTTTTGATTTTCATGATACTTGTTTGAGGGTCGCTATATGTTAATTGCTCTATGTTGCTACGAATTCAACTGATTTTAGTGTTAGTACTGGCTCCACTAGTCATGAGGCTTTTTAGTTTACTCCTAGAACCCTCAAGTCCTCTTCCTGTTAATTTCTCCCATATACTCGGTCTTCCCCTGGTTATTGTCCTATTTTTCCAGTTCCAATTTCGGTGGTTAAACGAAGATCATAATTGTGTCTTTGGCATCTGGAAATAAAATTTCGTTATCATATGTTAATCCTTATGTTACTATGGGACTTGGGATAGAGTCCGGGCTACCCTATGAGCCATTCTCTGTATCTACTCTTTGAATGGGACGTATTACTTACAACCTCTTGAGAAAATTGAATCCTATAATAACTTCTTGAATCGAGTCATAATCATAGGGTAATACTCCCCACTTGCTTCCCTAAATTTTTCAACAAGGAACTACACCTGATGGTTTTTTCACATAACCTCCTCAGTTAAATAGATAATATATGCTCCCTTGTGCCTACGCACGCACCGTCGTAAACGTTTACCTATGTGGTGTCAAGTTCCATGAAAAACATCCCGGAATTGCAATCCTTCTCGAGCCACTCTTCTTCTCACTAGGAATATATGGCTTCTATGGTTTGAATAGTCACTCTACTCTTGCGAATATCACCCTGAAACCTTCTCACTATCTAGTAACATAAGAACATGCCTTAACACCTATCATATGTGTGCATGTAAATCGAAATGGTCCCCATGTGCATAAGGTCTCTTTAAAGATTGAGATCCTCATATCCCCGTCATAGAAAGATATTGTGTCGCCATCTTAGTATAACTTCCGTGTCCGCTTGGGACCTCCGTAGTAAGTAACTCACTTTGTTCCTAGTATTGTGGTTGTCCATGACATGGTATTGTACTATAGTTGGGAACTAATATAGCAGAAACATGACAAATGCATAACAAATGCTAATTTTCTCTTTACACCTCCACAACATGTGTTAATTATGTTCCTCTGTTAGTGAATTCATCGAGCTAGTTTCCCAACACTTGTTAGATAACTAGGAGAGAACGTGTCCTCTTATGTGTCACTATAACACTTCCTTTCTCATAAGGACCCTTAATAGGCTGTCCGTCAGGACTAAATGTACCTTTGGGGGATATCATAGCACAATGCCTACTTTTTATGTTTTTCCTGTTTTTCATTAGCATCTGGATACTTCTCAAGTCAACATCCATGGAGAACTCATTTTGAACATCTGAAAACCTTCCATGATCATTTTATACTGTCTCCTTGGGTTCCGTTGCCCTTGCGCACTCGACTTCTAGAATCATTGATTTTGTCATTGTCATGTGCGGAGAGTTTTGATATCCTTGGAATTCCACCTCCCTGGTTGGATAGGAGATTTAGTTGTCTTTCTCCCCGAAGCATCAGGTTGACCACTAGAACCTCTCTAACTAATACATGATTTCATCCCCATATAAAGATGTCCTAGCTTTGTGGTTTCACTCGTAAAGAGTCGAGAATAAGTACTTCCAGGTTTTCGCACATACCATAAGCATTCTAATTCAGAAGACAAGTTGTCGTATCTTTAGTCACCTCATATCGGGTCAATCATCGGGAAGGGTTAAGCTGTTTGGATGATGATAATCTCATAGGTGTTTGACTTCCTTTTCACCCTCATGCGCACGTGGCATAGATCCCTTGTGTCAGTTAATGTTAGGAGTATAATTCAACTTTATGTGATTCTTTTGAAGTCCCTATCACATACATGTTGCGAGAATCTTACCATTTTGAGCTAAACTTATTTTTCCTACACTCAAGGAGACAACCGGTTTGACGTACTTGACCGCTCTTCCGTAGAGCTTACTATCGCCGGGCAGGACAAGTGTGGAGAAGATCAATTGTTACTATCCCATTCATAACTCGTAGTCTCCTAAGGATAACTGATGCTAGCGTCTTCATCCTCCCGATCATGCCTCCCGTGTGTCTCATGTCTAGGAAGACCCACTTCTTTTAGATCTCAGGATCACATACATGGTTACCACCTTACCAATGCGTGCTAGTTACCTCTATTCTTCATTTGTCTATTAATTAATGTTGTCACAATGATTAACGACGTCAACATTCTTAGTAGTAATCTTCGTGTTTCTTAGCATATAACCTCATGAAATACTCTGATCAACACATTAATGGATTCTTGAATAATTCCAGCCCAGTCTTGAAACTTCGTTGCTCCTTACTGTATTAGATCTATTTGGTATTGAAGGTTCAAACGTGTCAAAGTCACCCTGTGATCAAAAATATTCGATAGGTAATTTATGGTCGATTTATGATAGCACATCCTAGAGAAATTGTTAAAGGTAACCACGAGTTTAACTTGGGTGTTCACGTAGGGATTTAGAATTTAGGAGGGTGAACAGTTTATTCTCAAAATTTTCTCCTGAAGATGTTATGTGAATTGATAATGAAGGGTACATAAGCGCATTTCCTATTAGGTTGCACTAGGAGTATGATGTTTCTCATGTATTTGTGTCTTCATATGTCTATGTCTAAGAAGGTAGTTGGAGATACTTTGTGTATCATCCTGGTATAAATTATTGAAGGTGAAGTTAATGGATAGTTAGCTTGTGAGAGGTATCTAGATGTCATACTTGTTAGGTAAGTTTAGGGGTTGGGATTGTTTCCGTGAATGTGTTATGGAAAAGCTTGTAAGTCGAGGAAGCCACATGGGAATCGGAGAATGAAATGAAAAAGAAATACCCCCATTTGTTTGAATAAGTCAGGTAGTCGTTTATGAAGTTGATGATCTCTAAATAATTGCATTACATGTCATGTTGTGTAGAGCCACCCCACTCCCCTAATCCCCCTTTCCCTTATGACTTCTCAAACTTGTGTCATATTTGTGTGTAATGTGTTAACTGAATTATGTGTAATTCGTTGAAGTAATTAAATTATGTGGAATTCGATGAAGTGTATTTCGAGGGCTCTCTGATAGGTGGATAGGTCTAATTACAAAGGAAACTCTGGCAAAATTTTCAGAAAAATTGGGAGTTGGTTAAATTTGGGGTTGACATATAGTATATTCAAAACTTAGTGAATCCTTGATCCTCATTCGAGGACGAATGATCCTAAGCGGAGGAAATGTAAGGCCCCGGAAAATTTTGCTAAGTAATTTAGGATTTCGAGGTGCCAGGTGGGCTAATTATAATATTTCTATGCTATAAATATGACATAAACGAATTGGATTTGGTAAATAAGTGTATAAGTCATAAAATAAGTATTGTGGGGTCCAAGGAGAGGCCTAATGTAGGGCCCCGAGAAAAAACTTCACTATGTAATTTAAGGTTTTGTGGTGTCAAGGTAGGTAATACATTAGACTTCCGGAGTTTTGGGATTGAACGATGCGTTGAGGAGTTGAAAAATTTTCATCGCAGCTATACCAGGCTTTAGGTAGATAAAGCCTGGATAAAGCCAGGCCAAACCAGGCTTTAGGTAGATAAAGTCTGGATAAAGCCAGGCCAGGCCAGGCTAGGCTTTAGGTAGATAACGCCCGGGTAAAGCTAGGCCGGGCCAGGCTTTAGGTAGATAAAGCCTGGATAAAGGCAGGTCCGAAATGTTGGACTATCCATTTTTCTATCTTTATAACCCGACCCCAGACCCATATAAAACCCATTCCTCATCCTTTTAAGCTTATTTTCTGACAAATTAGAGAGAGGAAAGAGTGGGTTCTAGAGAGAGTGAGTCACACTCTTCATCAAATTGATCCTTCTTCATCACTCAAGCTTGGGACTAATCAAGTAGGACACAAATTTCTTCACCATAAGAGGTAAGTTCCACCCCATCCCCCTTAATTCTCAGATTATAGTTAAAATGGAACACACATAGAATTGTTCTTGAAGATGAGAGTTAAGAATCTTGCGTGCATGTACTTAATCTACCATAATATAGTAAAGGGAAGTAGGTTAGAGTAATCTTCCACAAAAAGGGGTTATGCAATCAAAAGGAACACATAGCGTTTGATAAAATGCCCAAATGAGTCCAAGTCATATTCATGATTCCTAATCCTAGGTTTAAATGTGTCACATTATAAATTAGATTGAAGGCGCTAGAAGGACCAGTGATTTGAGATAGAAATTAAGGAGAAATTCCAATTCGAGGTATGTATGGCTAACTCTAAACTTCATAGGATAAACCCATTGTGTTCACTTTCTGGGTAAGATTTTCTTGGTGCATATCTATAAAATTTATGTGTTCTATGTGCCTAATTGAGAAATTCTTGCTTCTATGTCGTTCCATGCTATTACCATATCGTTGTGCTATTTGAGTATAAGAGTTGTGATTACTATGTTCCTATTCTACTATATGTGCGATCCTTGTATATGATGGGTGTGGTAAATGTGAAAGATTGGAATGGTATGAAATATGAATCAAAAAGTTGTAATGATATGAAATACGAATCAAGGGGTTGAATTGATATGAAACATGAATTAATGGATTGGGTTGTTATGGAATATGGATTGTTGTGAAATATGAATAAAAGGATTCTAATGATATGAAAGATGAATCAAATGATGATATGTGATGGGAATCAAAAAGGTTAAAACTGATCAAAGTGATCTAAAATATCCATGAATTTACTAGGAGAATGTCCTAGGGGTGAGATGGCCTATCCGATCGGGCTGGGATCGGACTCCATGTCGTACACATGGATGACTTGATATTGTGATATGATGATGATGATTATTGTCCTCACTATTTCAGTTGAGATGGCCTAGCCGATCGGGCAGAGATCGGACTCCTTGTGAACATGCCACGGTGGTGATATGAGATGTGATTATATTCGGACCTCACCTAGGATGGCTTAGAAGATCAGTTAGAGATCGGACTCCGTGTGACAACGACTCGGTGGATCAATAATAATAATAACAAGATGAAACTTAAAAGAACATTAACCAAAAGATGGAAAAACAGGATGTGGGATGTAGCGATTCTTGTTGTGATTTCTCCATGCCTCAGTGTATTGTTGTATGATGCCTCTATTTGTGTTTGAATGTTAATGTTTATCCTATCTGGAGTAGGTTTGTTCATACATACTAGTACTATTCCATGTTACTAACATCCCTTTTTCCGGGGACGCTACATCTGTTATATGAATGTAGGTGGTTCTATAGCAGGTAGCTCCGACCGCCGATAGTGGTGCCTTCCTTTCATCTCCTCAGCAGTTCTAATGAGCCCCACTTCCTCTCGGGGCCGTTTGTAGTCTATGTTATCTTCTTTTGTATATTTTTTTTCTTTTAAGGTATAGCCAGGGCCTTGTTGCCGGCAAGTCTATATACTCTTCTTGTACTCTTAGAGGCTCCGTAGACATTGTGTGGTTTGTACATATATTTTGGGTAGATGTGTACTTACTCGTAATCGTGGGCCTGTATTAGGAATGTGGTATTTAGTGTGTATATTTTGGGATCCTCAAATGTTAAAATTCTAAAAGAGAAAATGGACTTTATGTTGTGAACACACACTTTTGATTTTATCTTTGTATTTCATATGAATAATGTTTGCTATATCCACGGGGAAACGCGTTGGGTAGGAAAGGCAAATCAGGTTCGCTTGACCGGGTTCGTTCGGTTAGGCGCCGGTCCCGTCCCTCGATTTTGGGGCGTGACAAACTTGGTAGGACATTATTGAAAAGCTGCCTCCGCTGTGGAAGGACGTTATGAATTACTTGAAACATATGTGCAAGGAGAAGACGCTTGAAGACCTTATTGTTTGTCTACAGATTGAAGAGGACAACAAGGCTGATGAGAAGAAGTCTCGTGGAAATTCAACAATTTTGGGTGCAAATATTGTTGAGGAAGCTTCAACGAGCAAAAAGAAAAAGAAGTCGCCTGGACCAAGGAATTACCCAAGCAAAAAGAAGTTCAAAGGTAATTTTGCACAACTGTGGAAAGGTTGGACACAAGGCTGCTGAATGTCGTGCACCAAAGAAGGACAAGAAGAAAAGTCAAGCAAACTTGATTGAGAAGAATGATGAAATAGACGATTTATGTGCCATGCTTTCAGAGTGCAACCTAGTCGGAAATCCTAGAGAATGGTGGATTGATTCGGGGGCAACTCATCATGTTTGTGCTAACAAGGAGTAACAAGGAGTTGTTTTACTTCTTATGATCCCGCTGGACCCAACAAAATAATTTTTATGGCAAATTCTGCTACTGCAAAAATTGAAGGAACATACAAGATAGTTTTGAAGATGACTTCTGGCAAGATTGTGACTCTAAATGATGTCCTTCATGTTCCTGAAATGCTGAAGAATTTAGTCTCGACATCACTTCTTGTCAAGAATGGCTTTAAGTGTATTTTTGTTTCCGACAAGGTTGTAGTTAGTAAGAATGAAATGTATGTAGGAAAAGGCTACCTTACGGAGGGCCTTTTCAAACTCAATGTAATTTCTATTGATATGAACAAAAATTTCAGCTTCTTCTTACTTTCTTGAGTCAAATAATATATGGTATGAACGTTTAGGCCACGTCAACTTCAAAACTTTGCGAAAGATGATTAATTTGGAAGTATTGCCTAAGTTTGAACGCAATAACTCGAAATGTCAAATATGTGTGGAATCAAAGTATGTTAAACATCCTTATAAGTCAGTTGAAAGGAATTCAAATACTTTAGACTTAATTCACACAGATATTTGCGACATGAAGTCAATACCATCTCGCGGTGGGAAAACGTATTTCATAACTTTTATTGACGAAAGTACTAGATATTGCTATATTTACTTACTTAATAGTAAAGATGAATAAATTGAGGCATTCAAGCAATACAAAAATGAAGTTGAAATGCACTAAAGAAAAATATCAAATGATAAGAAGTGATAGGGGTGGTGAATATGAATCTCCTTTTAAACAAATATGTTTGGAATATGGCATTATTCACCAAATAACTGGCCCTTACTCACTGCAATCTAATGGAATTGTAGAAAGAAGGAATATAACATTAAAGGAGATAATGAACGCCTTATTGACAAGTCCGGGTTTACCCCAAAACTTGTGGGGGGAAGCTATTCTTACAGCGAATCAAATACTCAACTGAGTTCCCCATAACAAAATGCAATCTATTCCATATGAAAAATAGAAAGGTAGGAAACCCAACTTAAAATATTTTAAAGTTTGGGGGTGTTTGGCTAAAGTGCAAATTCCTAAACCCAAAAGGGTGAAAATTGAACCGAAAACGGTTGATTGCTTTTTCGTAGGGTATGCAAGAAATAGTAAAGCATATCGTTTTCTCGTTCATAAATCAAAAAATTCTGACATTCATATTAATACGGTAATCGAATCCGATAATACTAAATTCTTTAAGAATATTTATCCATATAAAAATAAATGTGAGTCGTCTAGTAAAAAATCTAAGCGATCTCGAGAAGAAGAAAAGGAAAGTACGTTTAATGAGGAAAATCCAAGACGTAGTAAACGTCAAAGGACAACTACTTCCTTTGGACCAGACTTTCAGACATTTTTGTTAGAAAATGAGCCGCAAACGTTCAAAGAAGCAATGTCTTCCTCGGAAGCACAATATTGGAAAGAGGAAGTCAATAGTGAGATAAAATCCATATTATGTAATCATACTTTGGAGTTGGTTGATCTTCCTTCGGGAAATAAACCTTTGGGTTCTAAATGTATTTTCAAAAGAAAATGAAAGTTGATGGTACTATTGACAAATATAAGGTAAGATTAGTTGTTAAAGGGTTTAGACAACGAGAAGGTCTTGATTACTTTGACATACTCGCCGGTAACAAGGATTATATCTACCCCGGTGTTAATAGCGTTAGCCGCCGTGTATGGCCTTCAAATCCATCAGATGGATGTAAAGACAACCTTCTTAAATGGAGATTTAGAGGAAGAAATCTATATTGAATAATCCTAAGGGTTTGTAGTTCCCGGAAAAGAAAAGAAGGTGTGTCGACTTGTTAAGTCACTTTACGGACTAAAACAAGCACCAAAACAATGGCATGCGAAATTTGACCAAACAATGTTGTCAAATGGTTTCAAGATTATTGAGTGTGAAAAATGTGTTTATACTCCAAATCAAATAGTCATTGCTTATTTATATGTGGATGATATGTTGATAATGAGCAACGACATTGCTAATATAAATGTTGCTAAGCACATGCTTACTAGTAAGTTTGATATGAAAGACTTAGGAGTTGCCGATTTAATTTTGGAAATTAAGATCCTTCAAACTCTTCAAGGTCTAGCTATGTCTCAAAATCATTATATTAAAATGATACTTGAAAAGTTCAAATATTTGGACTTTAAAGAAGCAAAAACGCCAATTGATTTAAACCATACTCTTGTAAAGAATAAAGGTCAAAGCAAGTCTCAATTAGAATATGCTTGAGTGTTGGGATATCTGAAATATACCCAAGACTATGCATTGCATTACAATAATTATCCCGCAGTTGTTAAGGGATATAGTGATGCAAATTGGATCACCAGATCAACGGAATCAAAATCCACAAGTGGATACATTTTTATCATTGGTGGAGGAGCAATGTCTTGGAAGTCGTCCAGACAGACATGCATCGCCCGCTCTACAATGGAGTCTGAGTTTATAGCTTTAGACAAGGTCGGTGAAGAAGCTGAATGGCTCCGGAATTTCTTAGAAGACATTCCATTTTGGCCCAAACATGTGGCACCTGTATGCATACACTGCGACAGTTAAGAAATAATAGGAAGGGCTGGGAGCGTTATGTATAATGGAAAATCTCGTCACATTCGAAAAGGAAGAATACCGTTAGACAACTACTCTCTAGTGGAATTATCACAATTGACTATGTAAAGTCAAAAGATAATGTATCAGATCCACTTACAAAATGCCTACCTAGAGAGGCGGTTGAGAAGTCATCAAAGGGAATGGGACTATGGACGAGGACAAGTCTCATGGCGGTAACTCTACCTAGAAGACTAGAGATACCAAGATCTAGGTTCAAGGAGATCAAACAAAGTCATTAATGATGGTTCAACATTGTCAAATAAAATTTCTTTTTGGTCCATTCTCGTGATGATACAATGTCCAGTACCAAGTATAAAACGTTAAGGATTTTTAATGGTTTCTAAATTTTATACGGGGTACATCAAATAGTGTATCTTCGTGATAACACACTTAAGAATCACCTAATTAAGTGTGAAGTGTAAGACGCTTCAAGGAGAATTCTATAGGCCAGTTCTCTACGCACTTATGAACCAGGTGGTGTTTATGGTTGAAATGAACACAACATAGACAACGTCCAAAAACTCCCAAACTTTGCAAATTGGGACAATTTTCCTCATTGTACCATGGAGCCGTGGGAAAATATCGAAGAAACATATTAACTTATTTTCATTAGCATCAGCAAACAATCAATGAACATTTCCAAAATAGAACCGTTGGCCCAAGTGAAGGTTTGTTTTGAAGATTGACAAAGGAAGCTCAGGCATGACTCAGGTCCATCCCTTGTGTACACAGACATGGACAAATTCGAGCACATCAGATGCACGTGAAGGAGATAATCTTAACTTGGTATATTTGATATCTCCTGATCGAAAAGGTTGCATAATTGATAAGGAGAATGACTCCTTACTCAAAGAGAACACTATCCAAGACAAGGGAGGATTTAGAAGTTGAGAACAACTAGAACTCTTCCACCAAGGAATAGTAGCATTAGAACTCTAGTTGTTTCTTCATCTACTAACTCTATATCTTGCAGTAGGTACGCACATAAGCAGAAGTGAAACGTCAGTTGAGAGCAAAATAGCAAGTCATTTTGCAAGAAATTCATGTGTGATTCAAGTGTGCAAACCTGAAGATATATGAACCAGATAGAAAAACCAGTTCCAAGTGTCTGTCTTTTATTCTAGTTCAGTTGTAGTATGTGGTTTTCATATTGTACCTTTTAGCTTTATCTAGAAGAAATTGTAATAGGTACTTTGAGTATTCAAGTTAGAGTTAACTTGAAGTTGTCGCAACTGTTAGAGGCTGGTTACTGCAACGGGATTAGAGTTAATCCTTAGGTTTACAAAAGTGTTTTTTAAATGCTGTTTTGGCTTAGTGATTTAGTGGAGTAATTGGGAAAATCTGAGTTGTAGGTCGTGGTTTTTTCTCCTTTTGAGCCGGGTGTTTTCCACGTAAAATTACTTGTGTTCTTTACTTTCCACATTTACTATTTCAACAATAGTAGGTTGAGGAACACTTAGAAGAACCAAGTCCTTCTATAATCAGTGCACGTGAAAAATTGAAAACCATACAAATCAGCCCCATCTTGTGTGGTATTGAAGTATAAAACATCAATTGGTATCAGAGCGGGTTATCCTTGAAGAGTCTAATACCTTAGGAGAAGATCGATATGAGTGCACCACTTGGAAGCTGGGAAGGGCAATCCACTGCTAGGCCACCACTCTTCAACAACCAGTACTACTCTTGGTCAAAAAACAGGATGAGAGATCACATCATAGGAGAAGACTATGAGCTGTGGGACATTGTCACTGATGGTCCACTGGATACACTAAAGAAAAATGCTGAAGGAGCAGATGTCCAAAAGACAAGAGCCAACTGCACTGCTAAGGACTTGAGGAAATGAGAGAAGAATGCTAAAGCCATGAAATGGCTTGTTTGTGGACTTGGACCAGATGAGTACACTAGAATTCAAAGCTGTATCACTGCTAAGGAAATTTGGTACACTCTGCAAGTGGCCCATGACGGAAAACCTTAAGTGAAGAGATCTAGAGGAACTCCACTATATTCCCAATATGAGAACTTTACCATGAAGGAAGGGAAAACCATCTAAGAGATGTATACAAGTTTCACTACACTGACAAATGAACTGAAGTCTCTTGGAAGGATTGTTCCTGAAGAACACAGAGTTGAGAAGATTTTGACAAGGGTTCTTCCAGTTACTTTGGATAGAAAGATTAACGCCATTCAAGAATCAAAGAACATTGTCACTCTTAAATTGGATTAGATCATTGGAAATCTCTATGCTTATGAACTTAGTAGGCAAACCATGAAGATGGATGTACCTAAAAAGGAAAGGAGCCTGGAACTCAGAATCACTGAAGGTTCTGATCTAAAAGATGATGAAATGGCTATGATCACAAAAGACTTCAAGAAGTGGGATCTACAAGCAAAAGGTTCCAGAAAAACAAACCAATGAAGGATGCTACAAGTGTGGGAAGACTGATCACCACATCAAGAACTGCCCTCAATGTGAAATTGAATAGAAGAATGAAAGAGCTGAACAAAGGAACAGGAAGGAACAAGTTTAATCCAAGAAGAGCAAAGGATCAACCAAGGCTATGGTCGCTGCTTGGGGATAAAGCTCAGATGAAAGCTCAGATGATGAAGATGGAGATGAACAAGCACTTATGGCCATTGGAGAATCTAATGAGGAAACTGAGGTAAGTGTAATTCATCTCCAAGACAATATTAATTTTTTGTCTAAAGGAAGGCTATCTAAGTTACTTCTAGATTTAATTGATGAATCTGAGGATGTAAACAATGAAAAGGAACAACTGTCTAAGGAATGTGTGATTTTGAAAGCAAAGTGCAAAAAACATAGAACGTAGGGTTAGTGAAACTGTAAGTGAAAATACTGCTTTGAAGAACCAAGTTCATGCACTTGAGTCAAGTGCCCTAGAACATAGATCTGAAAATATAAAACTAAAATTAGGAACAGGTAAGAAGACTGGTGATTGCACACAAATCACTCTAGAAAACAATGTATGAAAATTGAAAGACGAGTTTTATAAGAGGGATGAGCAGGTAAGAATTTTAAATGAGGATCTAAGCAAAGTCAAACATGAGATGGACATAACCTGTAAATGGAACAGGTCCTCCCATGCACTTTCATGGCTACAAGAACATCATAGTAGCAACATAAGAGGACTTGGATTTGACAATCTGTCACCTAAATGGGATCCCAAAAGCAAGTACCTCACACTTCCTGAGAACAGTATTTGCAATCACTGTGGTAAAACAGGTCACTATAAAAGTGAATGCACTGCAAAAGAAAAAGCAAGTCAAAAGAACAAAGAATTTGTTCAAGGGAAAATAGGCTACCAAGTTGGGCTAAAAAGAATTTGATTCATCCTTTTTCCTATAAAAAGGGACCCAAACTAGTTTGGGTTCCTAAGACTAACCCCTTTTTTCCTTTTGTAGGTCTAAGTGAAAGGGAGCATCCAAATATGGTACATGGATAGTGGCTTCTCAAAACATATGACAGGAAGCAAGAACCAGTTCCTTTCACTTGAGGACCTCAAAGGAGGTAATGTCTCCTTTGGGAATGAGAAGAAAAACGAGATCATTGGGGTTGGAAATGTAAGTAAAACTGATTCTCATTCTATTGAGAATGTCTACTTGATAGATGGCCTAAAGTACAATCTAATAAGCGTATCACAATTGTGTGATAGAGGTAACATGGGAAGCATTCACCTCTACCAAATGCTTTGTGATTAATCTTACCACTGACAAGATTGTTTTGCAGGAAAAAAGATTGAACAATATATATATATATATATATATATATATATATATATATATATGTCCACACTTTCTTAANTTTTGCAGGAAAAAAGATTGAACAATATATATATATATATATATATATATATATATATATATATATGTCCACACTTTCAGAAAATGAACTCACTTGCTTAAGTGTGTTAGATAATGATCCACTCCTTTGGCACTAGAGACTTGGACATGCCAGTCTGAGTCAACTCAACAAATTAGTCTCCAAGGACTTGGTGATTGGGTTGCCTAACATCAAGTTCAAGGAAGAAAAAGTTTGTGAGGCTTGTGCAAAGGGGAAGCAGATAAGATCCTCTTTTAAACGAAAGAAAATGCTAAGCACCACTAGGATGATGGAACCGGTCCATATGGATCACTGTGGTCCAATGAGAACATTGAGCAGAGGTGGTAAAACATATGTGATGGTGCTTGTTGATGATTACTATAGGTTTACTTGGACATTGTTTTTAACATCTTAGATGAAGCATTTGAAATGTTCATTTTTTTGTTAGAAAAACTCAGAAACAACTAGGTAATCAACTTGCATCAATTAGGTCTGATCATGGCACTAAATTTGAAAATGCTAAATTTGCTAAATTTTGTGATGAACATAACATAGATCATAATTTCTATGGTCCTAGGACTCCACAACAAAATGGAGTAGTTGAAATAAGGAATAGGGCACTTTAAGATATGGCTAGGACTATGCTTCTTTCTAATAAACTGCCCCATAACTTCTGGGCAGAAGCTGTAAACACTGCATACTACATCATAAATCGGTGCATGACTAGACCTCTTGTAGAGAAAACTCCCTACGAGTTACTTAAAGGGGGAAAACAAAACATATCCTATCTTAGGGCATTTGGATACAAGTACTTTGTGCACAATAATGGCAAAGACTCTCTAGGTAAGTTTGATCCCAGAAGTGATGAGGGAGTATTCTTTGGATATTCTTCACATAGCAAAGCTTATAAGGTCTATAACAAAAGAACTATGTGTGTAGAAGAAAGTGTTCATGTGGTTTTTGATGAAGCTAACATTCTTTCTGAGAGGCGGGAACATGATGATGAAGCAATTGGGCTGGTAAGAAACTCAAATGAAACCACAACCCAGATTGAAGCTACATTAGAGGAAGGAACAGGTGATAGAACATGTTCTTCCACCCATGGTAACATGACAGGGGGAATAGAACAAAAAGGAAATGATCCTCAATCCTTAAGGGAACCTGTCCATGAATATGTTCCTCAACAACAAAACATTGAAGGAACATCAAGGGGAAACCAACTGGTTGTGAAATCTTACAAATATCAAAGTTCTCATCCCATTGAGAACATAATTACTGATCCAACCTCTGGAATCAAATCATGGTTGTTTGGGGAGAGGAATATGTTAGAATAGAAGAGAGTGTGAGGAAAACATGGGGATGTGGGTCTGGCGATGTTGTTGAAGGGCTGGTTCAACTTGGGAAAAATGTAGATGGACCTATTTAATCTGAATAGGAAACCCTCGCAGATTTACTGAAAAGAGTGACTAAGAGTTATAATCCAAAGAAGAAAGGAAGTTAAAATGCTAAAACCCCTGGCACTTCTAGGGAAAACAAGAAAGGAAGGCTGCCCCTTCTGTCACTATTGAACTTCCTCTCACAAGAGGACGAGCCACAAGAAGCCAGAAAAAGCAGAATGAGGCAGAACTGGAGAAAGCCTTAGAAGAAAGTAGAAGAAAAGCAGTTGCTAAGGGAATGAAGATGATGGGTAAACCTATTGAGGATGTTGACATTGATGAGATGGACCTGGTCCTTCAAGATGAAGATGAGACAGAAGAAGTGGAGGTTCTGACTCCTAAAGTTAAGAAAGGCAAGACTTCCACTAAAAGTCTGTTTCAAAGTCAGAGTCTGCCGAACCATCCACTTTGGCTAAAAGAACCAGGCCTGCTATGAAATCAAGAAAAGTGAAAATTGAAGAATGGAGTGGAGCGGAAGAAGAAGATGATTCTGATGCTAAGAAAGACAAGATGGTCAACTTTGGCAAGATGACTATTTTGAAAGGTAGACTTCTTAGGGACTTGGAGGAGGAAGGAATGATGCTGCTTTTAGAAAAGTTACAATTGCAAGGCTGGAAGGACATGGTCCTTCAGATGGATGGCAGACTGGCCAAAAATGTAATTTTAGAGTTTATGGCCAATTGTGAGATAAAAGATGGAATGGTCACCAGTGTGGTGAAAAGAGTGAAATTTTTTATGCGAAGGAGCTGGGAGAGATTTCAGGTGTACCTGCTGAAGGGAAAGTGACTATAAGAAGCTCAAGTGGCCAAGTCTAGAAAATCTCCCTGCTGCCTTGCCATTACTAGAAAATTCAGTGACAATGAAGAGGAACTTGAGCCCAAGGTTGTCTACAAAAGTTTGATGAAGCCACCCCACAAAGTGCTGTTCGAATTTGTCAACAAATATGTGTTGCCAAGGCAGGAAAGGAGGCACATTGTCACATTCATGGACTTGGAACTCATGGAATATTTGGACAGTGGGAGGCAAATTAATTGGCCTGGGTTTATAATCCAGCTTCTTGATAGGGTTCTAAGTGGCACCAAGACTCATGCCATACCCTATGGGTTTATTCTCATGGTTGTACTTGCATATTTCAAGGTACCTATGAAGAAATGGGAGGTTAGTACAAGCAAGGATTATTTTGGGGCCAATACTCTGACTGCTTGTGACTATTAAGTTCAAACCACTCCTAAAGATCCCGGTTCATCCAAGAAGGTATCGATGAATAGCAAAGTGTGAGCCTTGGTGCAAGAGAGTGGGGATAAGGATGCTAAAACTGATAGGCTAAAGAAGAGGTTGTCATAGGTGGAGATTGAGAGAGATGCTCTCAGAACTGAGCTGGCAAAAGGAAAAGAGAAGAATGATGGCATTCTTCAGGATATGCTGAAATTACTCCAAGACAACAACCAAGCACCTGGTCCTTCCCAGCCTTAAGCCTCCTAGCCTTAGATCAACCAGTGACCCAGTACGATGGAACTAGTCCATATGGATTTTTGTGGACCAATGAGAACATTGAGCAAAGATGATAAGAAATATGTTATGGTGCTTGTTGATGATTACTCTAGGTTTACTTGGACATTATTTTAATATCTAAAGATGAATCATTTGACATGTTCACTTCTTTTGTTAGAAAAACACAGAAACAACTAGGTAATCAACTTACATCAATTAGGTCTGATCATGGTACTGAATTTGAAAATGCTAAATTTGCTGAATTTTGTGATGAGCATGGCATAGATCATAATATTTCTCTCCTAGGACTCCACAACAAAATGGAGTAGTTGAAAGAAAGAATATGACATTGGAGGAAATAGCTAGGACTATGCTACTTGCAAGTAAGTTGCTCCATAACTTCTGGGCAAAAGCTGTGAACACTACATGCTACACCATAAATAGGTTCATAACTAGACCTCTTGTTGGGAAGACTCCTTATGAGTTACTTAAAGGGAGAAAGCCAAATATATCCCATCTTAGGGCATTTGAATGCAAGTGCTTTGTGCACAATAATGGTAAAGACTCCCAAGGTAAGTTTGATCTCCGAAGTGATGAGGGAGTATTCTTGGGATATTCTTCACATAGTAAAGCTTATAATATTTATAACAAAAAACTATGTGTGTAGTAGAAAGTGTACATGTGGTTTTTGACTAAACTAACATTCTTTCTGAGAGGCAGGAACATGATGGCGTAGAAATTGGGCTGGTAAGGAACTTTAATGGAACCACAACCCAGACTGAAGCTGCACTAGAGGAAGGAACATGTCCTTCCACCCAGGGAACTTGACAGGGGGAACTGAACAAAGAGGAACTGATCCTCAAACCTCGAGGGAACCTGTTCCTTAGCAACCAAATGTTGAAGTAACATCTAGGGGAAACCAGATGGTTGTGAAACCTTACAAGTATAAAAGTTCTCATCCCATTGAGAACATAATTACTGATCCAATCTCTGGAATCAAAACAAGATATTCTTTGAAGAATCTTTGTGCTTTTGATACTTTTTTATCTCTTATTGAACCTAAAAATGTTGCTGAGACATTGCAGGATGAAGACCGGGTGAATGAAATGCAAAATAAACTCAACCAATTTGAGAGAAGTCAAGTTTGGCATTTGGCACCAAGACCTAAGGACAAATCCGTAATTGGCACAAAATGGATTTTCAGAAACAAACTTGACGAAGATGAAACAGTTACAAGGAACAAAGCAAGATTGTTGATTCTAGAATATAGTCAAGAGAAGGTCATAGACTATGCTGAGACCTTTGCTCCAGTTGCAAGATTGGAAGCAATTTGACTCCTTATAGACTTTGCTTCTTATATGGAATTCACTCTTCATCAGATGGATGTCAAGAGTGCCTTCCTCAATGGCTATCTAAAGTAAGAAGTGTTTGTCAAGCAACCTTCAGGCTTTGAAGCAAGGAATGTACTGATCATGTGCAAAATCTTGACAAGGCACGTTATGGGCTCAAGCAGGCTCCAAGAGCATGGTATGAAAGATTATCAAAATTCTTGCCTGAGAAAGGCTACAAGAGAGGTAAAATTGACAATACTTTATTCTTCAAGGAAAAAGGTAAAGATCTTTTGGTAGTTCAAATATATGTTGATGACATAATCTTTGGTGCAACTACTGATAAGTTAAGTAAAGAATTTGCTAAACTAATGAAGAGTGAATTTGGAATGAGTATGATGGCGAGCTTAAGTTCTTTCTAGCCTTACAAAATAAATAAAATTCAAGTGGAACTATGATCCATCAATAGAAATATGTGAAAGAGTTACTTACTGACCTTCGTCTATGGTATCCAAAAGGTAATAATTTAAACTTAATGGGATATGATGATGCTGATTATGCAGGTTTTCTTGTGGATAGAAAGAGCACCTCAGGTATGACATACTTTTTAGGCTCATGTCTTGTGTCTTGGGCTACCAAAAAGCAAATTTCTGTGGCCTTGTCTACTGCTAAAGCTGAGTATGTGGCTACTGCCTCATGTTGTGCTCAATTCTTTTTGATCAAACAACAATTTATGGACTTTGGAGTTGATATAGGTTGTATCCCCATCTTTTGTGATACCACCAGTGCAACTAGTATGACCCAGAACCCGATATATCACAAACGAACTAAGCCCATTGTTTTCAAAGGGATAATTTTGAGAAGTGTTTGATCACTATCGAATTTATTGCTACTAATAAGGAAATTGCTGACATCATCACACAAGTTTTTAGTAGGGATCACTTTGAAAGGAACAAGTTAGAATAAGGGATGATTAAGATCACCTAAAAGAAACCGGTTCTAACTCAATGATTGGTTAGATAAATTGTGAATTTTGTGAATAATTAGATTAGATATTGCTCAGTTTCGTGCTTTTATTAGTATACTCTTGTGCCATGTGCTAAAATGTCTTACTGATGTCTAATGATATTATCCTTATTTTCTTGGAAAAAAATCAGTCTTACACAAGAGAACTTTCAGTGAAGAGCCTAGTTCATCGAGATTATAAGGTATGTATTCTACACGACGCATAATTTGAAATAACTACATATGGATTATGTGCTGAAAAGGGTCCCACTTTATCCCAAACCACTTTTGAACAAATTAGTTACAAATGAACTAGTTTCACCAAGAGTCCCATGCGCCATAATTGTCAAAATATTTGAGAAAGAATCAAATGTCTTTTCAAACTAAAACTTCCAATGTGATTAGACTTCTAGACTTCAAAACGGTGTTGTTATACACTCAATCTTTACCTCTTTAAATTGATCTGACCTTATCCTTTTATCTCAAACTTTTTTAGAAGATCAAAGTCTCCAAAAACTCAAAATCTCTTTATTTCTCTCAAGTTTCTAAATTGATCAAATGGAAAACGCCCATTAGAATCCCTAAACTCTGAAACCCCTTCCTCAACACCCAAAGAACCTTAACCCGCACTTTCAACCACCCAAACTCCCAAGAAAAAGCATATCAAAATGATTGCACGTAAAATAATAACAAGCAAAGAACAAGCCAAGAAATTGAATGAGAAGCTACCAATCAGTCAAGTAGAAGAACCACAAAATTCCGATGATTATTTTTGGTCTGCGACTGAGGGGGAAGAACCAGTTTCTTCTAAAACTGAACATGTAACCTCTAAGTTTCCCACCTCTAAGTTTGGCTATGAAATTGCATAAAATCTTGAGAATTAGTTTGTTTTGGTTGGTTCTATGGCTGGTATTGAAAAGGGAAATGTTTATACTGAAGACATTGGTGGAAAAAAAGAAAAAGAGAGCGAGGTTGTTGAGGCTGATGCGAGGGGAAGGGTGAAAGAACAAGTGACTAGATTTGATTCACCCATTGGTTATGGATTACATGATAAGACAGGTGCAATGGTGATTTGGAGTGAACAAATTAGTGATAATGAGGAGACTTGTTGATACCCAATTTTTTCTTCGACTATTTCTTATATTAAAAATACTTTCAAATACTATATATATGCATATATAAGTATGCCTAAGAGTTTTAGTGTTTTTCCAACTGTTAAAAGATTTTTTTTTTTTAAATCCATTTATTGTCCATTTTAGCAGTATAAAAACCAATAATTATTCCCGAAATTATCATCTTGGTGAATAACTTATTTTATTATACTATTTATACCAAAATATAGCTAGAGTAATTTTTATACATTTTTACAAATTTATCTGGTATTTTAAAAGTCAAATTGCATATAATTGCAATTTTAGCCTATCTTGAGAATTAATAACATTTTACAATTATAAAATTGGTTCCAATATTTTTAAACCAGTATTCACATATTATTAACTGATTTAGTACGTTTAATTTACTTTCAAAATCATGTTTACTATTTTTATAAAATAAAAAGGGAAAAACTGGCTATTTAAAATTTGGCCTCATTTCGTTTCAATTACAGCCCCATTACATTTCGATTACAGCCACATTGACCTCCCTCCCTAACTAACCCAATTTTGAATCCCGACCGGACCATCCCAATCCCATACCCTCAACCCGTTTTAATTACCCGACCCAAGCCCTTTTGATCTGGACCGTTGATCTCTGAGATCAACGACTCCTATCCACCCTTCCATAATTAAACTCTAAACTACCCTCCCCCCCAGACCTCTCATTTCGTCTCCCTCTCTATCTCTCCTCGACTCCTCCGCTCCCAGTTCTCTCTAGAACTATCTGGGGTCTCCTTCTTCTCCGATGGCTTTCACCCTCAATTACGACCACTCCCAGGCTCATCCCTTCAACCACTGGCCACCGTGAATCTATGTTCTCCTATCACCTTGTCTTTGAGGCCTTTTAAGACTTCAACCTTTCCAGAACGGCCATGGAGGCTCCTGCCTGGGCGTTTCCGGCCTTCTCCGGCGAGGATCAACCCGGTGGTGTTCCGGCTACCACCCTCTCTGAGTATTACACAAGGTTTTTCAGTTATCTATGGGTTCTCTCTAAAACCCTAGTTCTGACCTTTCAACTTCTCTTAAGATCTGCATTTATCTCAGTGATTTTCATCTACTTGTGCCTATGTGAAGGCTCCCTATAGAGTAACTTCTTGTTTTCTTTCAGTTACTGTAATTCATTCGATATTTGGGATGTAATAACTTGTAAATAGACCGCTGGGGATATATATTGAAATGGGTGGGGGAATATGCATCTTTAGCTTCCATAATGGGTAGAGAACATGTTCATAGGATTTATTTACCTATTTGTGCAATAGAACAACCTGTTTAGGACATGCACTGCATATCTTAGAAATCCTATTTTTTAGGTCTTTCACTTTCAGCATGTCATTCATTCCTCTCATGATCCTGATCAATTAATAATGAACAAATAAACTGTCATTTTTCATATTCATGGCATTCTAGAAACCATGTTATTAGGAACCCTTTGTGCATTAGATATCCTGCTGCTAGGGCTATACTTGTTCGAGTTTCAATCGCTAAACCACTACTTAGCATGCTTAATCTAATAAAATCTGGCCAATTCGTTTAAAACAAACTTTTCTGCAAACATGTTTAAAATCAGAGTCTGAGCATGTATGTCACCCTTAAAACAAATAGGCAATGTTAAGACGCCTAGGGAAGCCTTAGGTTTAACACGTAATTGAAGCGAATCTACCAGACCTCTATTAATTTGCCCTTTGTAAATTCATAAACTTTGATGTTCCTGCCCCTTTCCTGGAAATCTGTTCTGTTTGTCTAACTCCTGTATTTCACTTTAAAAACAACTCTTAAACAATGCACTTTCTTGTTCCTCAATCACTGATTTCTGACTTCTGATCTAGCTCCAAACTATTATGTTTTAAATCTGCTGTATTACTCCTAAAGTTTTTTCTGAACTGTTTTTTAAAGCAGTCTTACAAATTACTGATTTTTCAGTCCATTATTAGATTTTCGAATTTCAAATAACTAATGTACCTCTGCTCAATTTGCTACTTTCCAAAATTATTCTAAGTAACTGTATGCTCCTGAGTTAAAAAATGCTTTTGATACCTGTATTCCTGCAATTACTATTTTAAATACTTCGGATTTGAACTTAAACTTTTGCTCTTTTACTAAAACTCCCTTGTCTTGAAACTTCACTTTCTGAGACTTTAATTGTGTTTGAGACGTGCCAATCATATGTCTACTTGTGGAGGTATCTATGAGCCTTTATTTTTCCCTATGTGTTCCCCATATGTGCAGTCCTACTTGTTTTGCACTGTCGCCTAGTATTTTATCCTTTACACCTGAGTCAGCCTAGTCCACGCCTTGGTAGGATTAGTGGTCCTAATCACCCTCCAGGACTTATAGGATGGGACGGGTAACGGCACACAATAATAATTCGTGACCAACAAACGCGTTTTAAATAACCTTTACGGGGTGAGAAGGGTAGAATACAGATATGATGACCGCTGCGCTAATACGACGTGTAGTCGCCTCCTCGAGGTGTGACATGCCGGGTATTGCATTGAAGTGATCTGTATTACTTTAATCCTAGGACACTTCTTTTCAAATGTTTTATGTATTCAAATCCTTTAAAGATTTTCATACTTGTTTTAAATCCCCTTATATGTGAACCTTATTTGTTACTTGCTCGCCGTCCAAATTCACAGAACATATTGGCTGGGACCCACATTTTTGGATCCTGAGGGGTTCCTAACACCTTCCCCTTGGGATAATATCAGGCCCTTACCCGTTCTATGGTAATGCAAACTAGTGTATGAGTTATCAACTCTAGGTGCCCTAACGCACCGTTAAATCGTTAGGTGGAGACTCTTCTTTTTATTTTAAAGGAGTTGTCCATAATGTCTTAACCCGATCTCTCCGTACCTAACTCGTGCGATAGAAAAAGGGGACGCGACAAGATTATGAATGAAAGTATGAGGATAGAATCATAGGAGATAGGTAATGGTTCTGGTGTAGAAGTGCAGAAAATGGGTTGGTTAGGTTAAGGAAACAATTTCATGAACTAGTTCATTCTCTTGCTAAAATAGACAAGAATCCCGATCTTCTGCGAAAGGTGTCAGTTTGTTAAAATCAAAAGAATAAGAACAAAGCTGGAAAGACTGCAAGAAAGGGCATGAGTGGAAGTAAGAGAAAGAATGCTCCTTCTGTCTCTATACCAACTCCTCCCACAAGAGGAAGAACTACAAGGAGTCAGAAGAAGCAGAGTGAGGCCAATGTAGAAAGGGCCTTAACTGAGACTGCCAAGAAAATCGCTTTAAAATAAAGCTAGTAAGCTAACTGAAGTAGTCCAGATTGAGGAGATAAACCTGGTTCTTGAAGATGAATATGAGGATGTGAAAGTTCCACACGTAGTGCCAAAAAGAGAAAGCTTCTCAAAAGAATTATCGAGAAACAGAGGATGATGGCTTAATTGTGTCTAAAAGAACTAGGTCTGCCAAAAAGAGCAAGGAGGCTCAAATAGTGGAAGAAAATGGCTAAGGGTGCTGAGATTGAAAGGTTGAAGAAATGATTGGCTGAAGTAGAGGCTGAGAGAGACTCTCTCAAGTGTGAGCTTGCAAAGTAAAAGGAGAATAATGATAATATTCTTCAACATATCTTGAAATTGCTTCACGCGAAGAACCAAGAACCTGGTCCTTGCAAGTTTTAAACCCTTCCTAACTGTAGTTTGTAACCAATAACCTAAGTGGGATGTTTTTTGTTTTTTTTGCTCATGGTTCTATGTTTTTGCTTCCTCATATGCCTTGTGGTAGGATCTTATCAATCAATGAAATTCACTACTTCTGCTCTAATTGTTTGTTGATATTTCTTAGATGGCTAATATACTTAGATTGAAAAAGAGAAAATTGAATCCATGATTGCATTTGAAGTATCCCCAGTGGCCATGAGTGATAGATGTCAAAATATGATTACTTACCTTAATTATGCAACTTTTTGATAATGCCAGAAAGGGGAAGATAAGATGTGCGTTTTCTTGAGACTGTGATGTTTATAACCTAATGAACATGGTCCTTGATGATTTGTGACTTTAAATGAAAGTGTTCTAACATTGTCTTGTTGTTGAGATTAGTTCAAATACGTTCCATGATTATGAAAAGCATAGAGTTTGTCATCATCAAAAAGGGGGAATTTGTTGACCTGAGCGGTTTTGGTTTTGATGAAAAGGAACACGTGCATGAACCAGGTCCACGAAAAGTGTACACATGTGATAGGCAGAATCAAGCAAAAGGCATGAACGTGAAATGGATAAGTATAAGTGGTTATTTATGATAATCCCTGAACCAAAAGGTTGCATACTTTATAAGGATAAGGAGTCCTTACTCAAAGAGAACTCTATCCAAGATAAGGAAAGAGTTAGAAGTTGAATATAACTAGAACTATTCCACCAAGGAAGAGTAAAGCAATAGAACTCTAGTTAACCTTTATTTACGAACTATATATATATATATATATATATATATATATAAGTTGTGTTCTCTTTTACAGGTGAAACACATATCCAGAAGTAGTGAAAGAACGAATTAAGATCAAAATATCAAGACATTCTGTGAGCAATTCATGTGAGATTCAAAAGTGTGATCCTGAAGCTACATGAACAAGATAGAGGAACTAGTTCCAAGTGTGTGTCTTATAGTTTCATTGTAGTATGTGTTTCCAAATTGTACCTTTCAGCTTTATCTATAAGCAATTGTATTGGGCACTCTAGTAGTGTATTTAAGTTAGGATTAACTTGAAGTTGTCATAACAGTTAGAGGTTGGTTTCCACAACGGGATTAGAGGTAATCCTTAGGTTGACAAAAAGATTTGTAAAATTTGTTTTGGCTCAATGATTTATTGAACTGTTATGGAAAATACTATAGAGTAGTAGGTCGTGGTTTTTCCACCTTTTTGAGCCGGGTGTTTTCCACGTAAAAATACTTGTGTTCTTTACTTTTTGCATTTATTATTTCGGAAATAGTAGTATAAGGAACACATAGAATAACCAGATCCTTCAACAATCTGTGCATGCAAAAATTGGACACAACACAAATCACTCCTCTTCTTGTGTGGTGTTGAAGTACAAAACATCACTTTTCTTAATGAACACTAAAGCAGAATCTAATGTTGATTTGAAAATGTTTTTAACACTTGTTCAAACTTAATTTAATTACAAGGTTAAGTGTCTCAGGTATGACAATGGTACTGAGTTCTTCAATGACCAGGTCAATAGTTTCTTGGTGCAACATGAAATTATTCATCAAAGTTCCTATGTATATACACCTCAATAGAATGGTAAGGTTGAGAGAAAACACAGGTCCATCTTTAATATGGTAAGATACTTGAGGTTTCAAGCATTTGTTCCACTACAGTTCTGGGGTGAGTGTGTATCTACAACAGTCTACCTTCTGAATAAACTACCTATAGTCTTATTTAATGGAGCCTCTCATTTTGAGAAGCTCTATAACAAGGTTCCTTCCCTTCAACACTTGAGGATCTTTGGTAGCATGTGCTATGCCACCTCAGCTAGAAAAGTAGACAAATTCAGTCCTAGGGCCATTCCTGTTGTACATCTAGGCTACTTCTCTGTGCAGAAATGATACTGTTGTATGATCTTCACTCGAATTTGTTCTTTATGAGCAGGGAAACTGCCTTCAAGGAGGATGTATTTCCCTTCAAGCATGTTACATGCAGTTCCTCTCCTTTATTTCCTATTTTGGATCTTTCAGATGTTGATTGCTCTTCTCTCAATTGCGTCCCTACTCCTTGAAAACTCCAGTTGAGTCACCTTCTTCTGTTTCTAGCCAGCGTTTTGGACCTAGTCAGCCTATTCCTGATCATCATCTGTAGTCCAGTTCCTCTAATACTGCTGATCCACATCCTATTAGGAAATCATCTAGGACTCTTGTTCCTCCTATATGGTTGAAGAATTATGTTTTACCTTCCAAATGAGCAGCCTGCAACTACTCCATTTCCTAGTATGTTTTCTATGATAAGTTTTCTCCTGCTTATAAGGCTTATCTTAATGCTTACTCAGTTGTGTCTGAGCTTAGTTCTTATGATGCGGTAAGTACTGATCCTAAGTGGATAGATGCCATGCAGTCTGAGATTGTTGTTCTTGAGGAGAATCAGACATGTTCCATTGTAGATCTGCCTCCTGAAAAGGATCCTATTGGCTGCGAATGGGTATTCAAGGTTAAATATAAGTCTACTAGCTCGGTAAAGAGGTATAAGGATCGACTGGTTGCTAAGGGTCATAGTAATATTGAAGGTCTGGATTACAAAGAGAATTTCTCTCTTGTGGCCAAAATGGTCACAATGAGGTCTGTAGTGGCTTTGGTTGCAACTTCTGGCTGGTTTATCTTCTAAATGGATGTGCACAATGCCTTTCTTCAAGGATATCTCCTTGAGGAAGTCTACATGCATATCCCATATGGCTTTTCCAGTCAGGGGGAATGTCACCATCAGAAGGTATGTAGACTGCATAATTCCTTGTATGGACTCAAGCAGGCTCCTAGACAGCGGAACCTGAAGCTGACTTCTGCTTTAAAGGGTATGGGATTTGTATATGGTTACTCCCTTTTCACACAAAGAGTAGATGGTGATCTAATAGTAATTTTTTTGTATGTTGATGATCTTCTAGTTACTAGGAATAACTTGGAGCCTATTCATCAGGTGAGGACATATTTGCCAACTAAGTTCAAAATGAAGTACTTGGGAGAATTAAAATTCTTTCTGGGAATTGAGTTCTCTAGCGCTAAAGAAGGAATCCTTATGAACGAAAAGAAATATACTCTTGAATTAGTGTCTGAGATGGGAGTAGCTGGTGGAAGCCTGTTGCTACACCTCTTGAGTTCAATTACAAACTCTCCTCAGTACCATTTGACAAATTCATGAACAAGGGAGAAACCTCAAGAGATGCACAACTTGAGGATCCATGTAGCTACTAGAGACTGGGAGTCGGATCTCGTCAAAGTCACATCTCTATTCGGGATTTTGAAATGGTTGATTGCAATAATAATACCCGACAAGGAATCGAGATCGAATCCACAAGGAGTGGAGATGGGATTATATTTGGAATAAGCACGTGAAGCATCTATGTTGCACTTCCACAAATAATTGTTTTATTTTTCTTATAAAATTATGCTAAAGATTGGAATTCTAAATTGTATAACTAGAGGATATTGTTTTTGTTGTCGTTTTCAAATATTTAAAAGTCCTAGGGCTGTGACTTCCACCTAGGAGTTTGCCTAACGAGTTGTAAACTTTATAGCGTATTTTGTTGGTCGGGGTGCATTATATCTATCAACCCACAATTATCCACTCAATGCCTCTCGGTAAGAGAGTGGTTATGCCCAATTTGGCTTTCTCAAGTCCAAAGGGTATTGTACAAAATAGCTGAAAAGTTTCTAAAGTGGTTTTTTTACTATATCTAGGTTCAACCCTTTATTTGGGACTATCAATCTCTTGATTTCATCCTAAATTCTTGTTAGCCAAGTTTTCCAAGACTAAGTCTCTCTTTCTCAAGTAGAGGCAAAGTCCATTAGGATTGAACTAATGTTTGCAACCATCAATTCTACATTTAATAGCAAGAAAAAGGCTAAATAATAAAAACCTAACCATGAACAAGCCCTAAATCAAACACTCATTAGGTTTACACCCTAGGGTTGGATCACAACCCTAGCTAGAAATTTACCTACTCATAGTGGGTAAAGAAGAAAAGATGATAAAACTCATATTGCAAGATTATAGATTAAAATCCAATGTTAAATCACCAATATAAGCTAAAGTTCCCTAAAAGGGTAAAGAAAAACGGCTACAGAACTTCTGATATTCAAAACTTCACCTAATTTCATGAAAGAAGTCTATTTATACACAACTGAAATTTTCGAACAAAATTTCCCTTTCAAAGGTTCTACGGCCGCAAAATTCTGTATGCGGTACACACTTCTCTTCAACTCTTAAAAGGAGTTGGTTCTGCGGCCGCACAATTCTGGATCGCGGCTGCATCTCTTAAGTTCTACAGTCCGCACATCTCTAGGTGCGGCCACACAGAGCTCTTCTGCAGACTGCACGTTTCCTGAGTGCGCCCGCATAGTTGATTTATGTGGCCACACAATTATAGTGCGGTCCGCATTTTTTGTTGGGTTTGAAATTGATCTATTTGAACTTTTACTTTTCCGGTCGCACAATTATTGTGCGGTTTGAACTTTTACACTGAGGATCTGTAGATTTTCATTTACATTCTACGGCCGCAGATAGAATTTTGTGGTCCGCACTTCAACTTCTGCCTGATTTTTGTCCTTGTTCAGATCACTCCTTGAGTTGGATTTCATTGCAGTGGCTCAATTTTCAAAACTCCTGCAAGTAAGGATATTTCATTAGTTTTTGGGAATACCTTTAAACACTTTTGAACTAAAACGAAAGTCAAAAGGCGCTAATAAGTAGTCAAAATCCTCATTTATCAACTCCTCCAAACTTAAGCTTTTGCTTGTCCTCAAGCAAATAAGGTAATTCCCACCTTCACAACATAGGAGCTATTCCAGCTAATCTTCAGTGAATCAAACACATATCCTAACAATTACTCACACACTCATGAATTATCAACAAGGAAATGATTTGAAGTTTTAAGCACCAATAATTCTAATGTGACACTTGAGCATTTGGATCAAGAAAGTTCACTCTTTCATGTAGGTCATTGTGGATCCCAAACTCCTCCTCCTCTAATCTCCATTAGCATATCTCACTTGAGAACGTAGCACTCGATTCAAGGAGTTTTGAAAAGTTCGCTCATCTCTCTCAAAAGAATGTCACAAGTACGACTCTAAGTACCATATGCTTGCCCCTCATGTAAATAACTAGTTCACTTGGCTTGAAATCACACATGGATTTTTCTTAATGGAATGAAGGCTTTTGGACTAATGTAAGAAATGTTAGAATATAACGAGTCATCTTTCCTTAAGCACTTCATTTTCTCTTTTTGTCTCATGCTTTGTCGTTTCTTTGAGGAATTTTCTTTTTCCTTAGGGGAACTAGAGAGACTGGACATCACTCTTCCTTGGTCATAATATTCATTTTCTTCTTCTTTGTTTTCTCCATGCTTTGTATTTTTGCTTCTCTTTGAATCCCTTTAACTCTTCAATTTATTCACTATCTTTTTGCATTTTTCTTTTGTTCTTTCTTTCTTGTTTCTTTGCCTTTCTTTTTTTTCATTTCTTTTATCTTTTTGTACCTTTATACCACCTCCAAACTCCCCGTATCTCTCCCAAACTTATGTTTTCGTCAATTGGTTATGTTAAGTGTTAAGGAAAGCTCGGGTGCCAAGAGAGGGTCACCACAAAACGGGTAGAGACTTGTAACATGGGTATCAAATGAGAAAGGTTTTAGGCTTAAACGGGTTGACTGTGGATAATATCATTGGTGGGCCATGGAAAATTTCAAAACGGGTCAAGGAGGGCCTACAATCATTTCTCAAGCCAAGCAAAACTTAAAATTTCGCCTAGAAACACATTCTGGGCAAGTTCTAGACTATTCGCACGAGTACTTGGACTTGCAACAAAACATCTCACCTCTCACACAGCTGGATAGTTAAAGAGGATTGAGTCGAGGGCCCATAACAACCGTATTCAAGATTGAAAATCACTAATGGTTCAACTAAACCACTTGATGATTGCCTAAGTCAACACAAGAGTCACAAGGTCACTAACTAGATCTATTTTGTTTTTCAAAAACTTGTTTTTGATCATAAGCATGTAGTTAAGTGTGTTGGTACCAAGTGAAGCATGTTTGACTCTCTTATTCATTATTACTACTGTTCTTACCTAAACATCAAAAACGGACTCAATCCCTTAAGAAGGTTTTCACGCCATCCATTGTTGGGAAGAGTCACCCAGTTCACACAAAAAACCCCTTTGGAAGAACTGTGGCATTAAAAAAACCAAAGGCTTATTGATCACTAAAGCATAAAAAGAAACTACTAAATACAAAATAAACTATTAAAGTAAATAAGAGCTATTAGGCTAAACATTGAGTACTAAGAAAACAAAATAAAGAAGCTATGAAGTACACTACTTAATGCATAAATGAATATACAAACTAAGAAAGGGAAAAAGAATATATACATCAATAGAGAGGGACGAATATGTACAAAATGAAAATAAAAAGTAGAGAATATTATCAGTTATTACAGGCCAATGTCAAATGTCGAATCATATCAAAATAGACTCCACCCCCTGAATAAGAATAAGCATTGTCCTCAATGTTTAACAAAATCAAAATAAGAAAGGGAAAGAGTAGAGAGGACTCCCTATGTGGTCTCAATAACCTCCCTCAGGCTCCTCCAACTGGATATCATCATCTTCTGCTCGGGGAGTAACTGGGTCGGTGAACATCTGTAGCACCGCCTCAGCAGTGTGGGTAGCAAGGTCTGGCTCCTCAGTCTGGCCAACTGGTGCCACTGGTGTTGATGGTGCTGCCGGGCCTGCTGGTACTGATGGATCTGTCTCCATCAGTAAGTAAAATGGAAGATCACCAGTTGCTGCTATCTTGGTCACCTCTCGTCTCAACTTGTCAACTGACTTCCTTGAAGCCTGGGATTCCTCATCTTCTTCACTTGTTTCCCTAGCTCCTCAATTGCTCCCCCATGCGCCACCAAAGTTTCAATAATAGTATTATGATTGCCCAATATCCTGTTCAAAGTTCCTCCACTGACGGAGGAATCTGGGGTGCTGGGGTAGAAACCTATGCTGCAATAGCACTGGATATGTTAGATAGCTTTGTAGTAGCTGTCTGCATCCAGTTGTTGAGACTCGCCAGTGTCTGGGAGACTCACAACACTGAGAGTCGATAAGTGGAGAAGGAAGTCTTTGATACTGATGGCCCTGAGGATGGAGGTGGTGGCATGTCAGTTGTCTTAGTGGAAGGCCCAGTTGCTGTAGAAGGCATGCCAGCTGAATCTGCAGCTATCACCTACGACTCATCAGACTGGCCTACTGTAGTAGTTGATGTACCTTTATTCTTCGGGTTCGTCGGGTCCTTCAGAGAGTACAAGGAGAAAGTCTTCTTATCCCGAACCTTTGTATCAGAACTTTTGGGCTCCACCCCCGCGTCCGTGAGATACTCTGTGATAGTGTTGCGATACGAGTAGGAGTTTTCACCATGCCTGACAACCAGAGACAAGTTGGCCGACACGAAGGCACCCACATAGATTGGGTACCCGGTCATGATGGATGCAATCAGGACTGCCCGAGGGATTGGAAGATTGTTCTCATTCTTGCTCGGGTCTATGCGAGTGCAGACAAATGTTTGCCACCCTTTTGTCTCAAAGGTTAGGGTGGCCCTCTGAATGGAACCCTTGTATTGATCCATGGTGGTGGTGGACCTGGAGCTACTAAGATCCTAGCTAACCAAGGGCGAGCGACATCATCCATTGGAAACTACTCCAAATATTAAACCGGCTTTACCTCCTCGAACCCCAAATAAGTGTTTAGGGTGCTCTAATAAAATCTAACCTTAAAGTTCCTCACCTTGGTCACCTTATTCCCCATTTTCATGCACATTGGCGTAGAATTCCCTGACTAAGTGCTCGTTGGCATCCATTACACTTTGAGTGAATCATGTCCACCATTTTATCTCCCGGAACTGCTTTGCTACATTCGGATTGAAGCTATCCAAATCTTTCAAAAGAAGCTGACGCTCAATTTGGAGCGATCTCCAAGGCCACCATTCCCATAACCTGGTAAAAGCTGTCAGACTTACGAATCTATCTTCCCAAATCTCCTTTTTTTCGACCTCTCGAGGCCGAAAACTCTGGTATCAACCCCTCGACCATCATCCAGAATACCCTTATCATCATCAACTGTAATTGGTGTCGCACGGGTGTGAGTCGATGAGGGTTCTGAACCTTGGATGCCATTTTCCGAACCCTCAGAAGTGCTTGCTGAGGTGGAAGTCTCATTATGGAGCTGGTATCTCCCCAAAAATTGTTGTGGCTGAGATTGGGCCTCAGGTTGTGCCTCCACAGAGTGGACCTCAGATGCTTCCTTAGACGGTATGTAAGAACTTGATTTAGAGGGCTTTGTTGCCCTACCTCGCCCGTTGGTTGTCTTTTTAGTTATCCCTCTTTACACAAGGAGTGGTTGGGTACCATGCCTCGTTCTCGCGAGGGTTCACCCCTCCCCTTAGATGTATCGCCCCGCCCTTGTGATCTAACCATTATCTGCAATACATAGCAAAAGGAATCAGTTACAGTTCAAATCCAGATTATCAAAGATTTGCAGACAAAACACTGTACATGATGGGGAAGTGCGGTCCGCACAATTTTGAGTGCGGCCCCAGATGGGCTTGTGCGTACCACACAATTTTGGATGTGCGACCGTAGTAGATGATCTACAGCCCGCACAATTGTAAGTGTGACCACACAATTCAAGTGCGGTCTGCACAATCTTGAGTACAGCCGCACAATTCAATCTACAAAAAATACAACTCTCTGAAGTCTCGATCTGCAGTCGCACACACTTTTCTACGGTCGCGGTTCAATTTCTGCGGACCGCATAATTTTGAGTGCGGTCCGCATAATCACAGCATAAAGTTGCCCTAGCCTAAGATCTGTAGACCGCACAATTTCTTGTGCGACCGCAAAATCCAAAATTAGACGTAAATTAACTTAGGGTTTTTTCATTCAATTACAAATTAGACATGGAATTGACAATTTAGGTATGATATATAGTTTACCCATCCCTCAATTAGCAACTAGAAAGTTACCCACACTATTTTAAGAACACATGATGATGAAATTGATATTTAGGCCGAAATATAACTGAGCTAATTATGAACAACATTAAGAAAATTGAAAATTTTTAAAGATGAATTGAGCATACGAGTAACTTAGTGATGCAAGGAAGAATCTAAGATGATGAAGTGAGTGTGAGATGCTTGAATCAATTTGAGTGCACTGTGCTTGCCTTGGTGTCAAATGTTCAGAGTGTGTAAAGTTTGAACAGTGGTGAGGAGGAACTTTATAGGTGACCGATTTAGGGCAAAAGTTCAAAGCTGAGTGTGGCCACACAATTTTAGTTGCGGTCTCGCTCTTTACCTGTTACCAATTACCTTTTTTGATGATGTACGGTCCGCACATTTCTGAGTGCGGTCCCAGATTTTGGTGCGGCCGTATATCGGCCATTTCTCTGACATGCAAACTTCAGAGAGTTTGCAATTTTCTAATCTCCAGTTGTCCTTTCTTCTCTGGCCTTCAAGATTGTGTCGTTCGCACAATAAATGTGCGGTCCGCACTTTTTCCATACTTAGTCTTTTTTTTCGAGCACATTACCTGCAAAGCACACTCATTCCTGCAACACGCTTCAAAACCAGTTTGCACAAAACAAGACCTATCTAAAAAGAAGAAAAAGAAAAATAGAAAAAATATGGGTTGCCTCCCAAGAAGCGCCTGATATAACGTCGCGACTCGACGCAGATTACCATCAATCACTTGAAGTGAATCACTGCCCTAACGTGGCCATGGCCAACGTTTCCAAGATAATGCTTCACCCGGTGACCATTGACTCTAAACACTTCATCAATTTTATTTTTCAAGTATAATGCACAAAAGGGTGTCACACTCACAACCTCAAATGGGCCACTCCATTTAGACTTCAACTTTTCTGGAAACATCCGTAACCGAGAATTGAATAATAACACAAGATCACCTTCTTCAAACTCCTTGTTCCGTAGGTACTTGTGTGATGACCCAAAAGGTCATCCTAAGTAATTCCAGTTAAATATGTATTCCGAGGCCTCAAAAGCCTCCGTTAATCTCACCTCGATATGTGTGCGTAGCCCGGGCAGGTAGCCGGGAAACTTCCATGTGAAAAATTTGATAAAATGGGATTTTTGAATTGAATAATTGAATAGAGTTGACTTTCGTCAATATTTTTGGTAAACGGATCCGGACCCGTGATGTGATGGTCCCGGAGGGTCCGTAGGAAAATATGGGACATGGGCGTATGACAGGAATCGAATTTCGAGGTCCCAAGCCCGAGAAATGAATTTTTACAGAAAATTATTTTCTGAAAATAATAAAGGCTTTTGAAAATGAATAATTATGTGAAAATCGTGTTACCGGGCCTGTATCGCAGTTCCGGAGCACGGAACATGTTTGTTATATGTTATTTGTCCTATCTGTGGAATTTGGTGTAAAACGGGCTTGATTTGGTTGGTTTCGGATCCAAATGAGGAAAAATGGAGTTAATGAACTTGTGGGGTTTCTAAAGAATTTGAAATTTGGCTTGAGAGGTAAGTTTATGTTCCCGAGGTCCGAATGAAATTTCGAGACCGGCAATAGTTTCGTTGTGTCATTCATAACTTATCTGCAAAATTTGAAGTCATTCCGAGTTGTTTAGGCCGGTTCAGCGCGTTGAGGAGAATTCTAGAAATTCAAAGTTCTTAAGTTTGATTAATTTGGTTTTGGGGTTTGATTCATGGTTTTTGATGATATTTTGATGATTTAAAAGATTGAACAAGTCCGTAGGGTGTTTTGGGAGTCGTGTGTACGTTTGGTTTTGAGCCCCGAGGGCTCGGGTGAGTTTCGGGTAGCTAACGGGGTGAGAAAACTTAGGAAAATCTGGTTTTTTGTTAGTTTTCTGGTGTCAGGCCTTTTCTTCAGTGCGATCGCATATACATCTCCGCGATCGCACAACAGTGGATTGGAAGGGGTCCCAGGTGCTCTATGCGATCGCAATGCCAGCTCCGCGATCGCATAGGGTATTAGTCGACTTAGGGGTCCGGGGTAATTTGGTCAGTGCGGTCGCGTGGGGGTGGTGCTGCGATCGCACAGGGTGGGGGACCTTAGGCTCTGCGATCGCGTAGGTATTCCTGCGATCGCGTAGAGTATCATCCAGTCCTCTTCTGCGATCGCAGAGCACAAACGTGTTCAGTGATTTTTTTTTAATACCAAAACAGAACCTTATACGGGTCACTCCCATTTTTCACTTCCCCCTTCTTCCCCAAACCTCCATAACCGAGAATCAAGCTCCCCAACCTCCATAGCTCCCTAGGTAAGTGTTCTTATCATCACTTTCTCTTAATTGCATCAACTAATAACTAGATTCTAGGCCTAAAAACATGAAAATTAAAGTAGGAATTAAGGATTCTAGGTAAAGTTG
>MDKH01225374.1:0-12853 GCA_005239495.1 Nicotiana undulata
ACAACATTTCACCCACAGACCGATGGCCAGTCGGAGAGGACTATCCAGATCTTGGAGGACATGCTGCATGCTTGTGTGATTGATTTCGGTGGTCCGTGGGATCGGTTTCTGCCTTTGGCCGAGTTTGCATACAATAATAGCTACCAGTCCAGTATTCAGATGGCCCCGTATGAGGCTTTATATGGTAGGAGGTGTAGATCTCCGGTTGGTTGGTTCGAGCCCGGCGAGGCTAGGTTGTTAGGCCCAGACTTGGTTCAGGATGCGTTAGAGAAGGTAAAGTTGATCCAGGAGCGACTTCGCACAGCTCAGTCCAGGCAGAAAAGCTATGCAGATCGGAGAGTTCGAGACATGTCTTTCATGGAGGGTGATAAGGTTCTGCTGAAGGTGTCGCCCATGAAGGGTGTTATGAGGTTCGGGAAGAAGGGAAAGCTTAGTCCCCGGTATATCGACCCGTTTGAGGTGCTTAAGAAGGTGGGGGAAGTAGCCTATAGACTTGTCTTACCACCCAGGTTATCGAGTGTTCATCCGGTGTTCCATGTATCGATGCTCCGGAAGTATGTTGGTGATCTGTCTCATGTGATAGACTGCAGCACAGTTCAGCTTGAGGGGATGTGTCTTACGAGGTGGAGCCAGTGGCTATTTTGGCTCGTGAGGTCAGAGAGTTGAGATCGAAGGAGATAGCATCAGTGAAGGTTCAGTGGAGAGGTCAGCCAGTGGAGGAGGCCACCTGGGAGACCGAGCGGGAGATGCGGAGCAGATATCCTCACTTGTTTGAGACTCCAGGTATGTTTCTAGACCCGTCCGAGGACGAACGGTTATTTAAGAGGGGGAGAATGTAACGACCCGGTCCGTCGTTACGTAGTATGCGCATCTATTCCTCTATTTCTGTCTTGTAGTAGCTCAGTTAGACTGTTCATGGAGTGTTGGGGTTGGTTGGTTCGGGTTCGGAGTGAAAATAGAGTGGATTGAGACACTTAGTCTCTAACAAGAGCTTTAGAGTTGGAAAAGTCAACCCGGAGTTGACTTATTGGTAAACGACCTCGGAATGCGGATTTTATGGTTCGGATAGCTTCGTTAGGTGATTTGGGACTTAGGAGTGTGTTCAGAATATTTTTAGGATGCCCGGTGTAGAATTAGGCTTGAATTGGCGAAGTTAGTATTTTGGCGAATTCCGGTTGATAGGCGAGATTTTGATCCGAGGGTCGGAATGGGATTCCGAGAGTTGCTGTAGCTTCGTTAGGTCATTTTGAACTTGCCCGCAAAATTTCAGGTCATTCGAAGATGGTTTGGTTGGGTTTTTGATCAAATGTGTGTTTCGGAAGTTTTTGGGAATCATAGGCTTGAATTGGATGAGAATTTATGGTTTTGATGTTGTTTTTGGTGTTTTAATGGCTCGACTAAGTTTGAATAACCATGTTTGATATGTTGGTATGTTTGGTTGGGGTCCCGAGGGGCTCGGGTTTGATTTCGGGCGTTAAACGGAGAAATTGGAACTTGAAATGCAGCTAAAGCTGCTACTGCTGGTGCGATCGCACCTGCGATGCTTGGGCCGCAGGTGCGGACATCGCAGGCGCGAGAGTGAAGGCGCAGGGGCGGATTTCGTCGCAAGGGTGGAAGAAAGATCGCACCTGCGAGGTCGCAGGTGCAGGAGATGGGGTCGCAGGTGCGGGCTCTGGGTGCTAAGTGAAGGACCGCTGGTGCGGTCAATCTGTCGCCCCTGCGGGCCCGCCGTTGCGGTAAAGAGATCGCAAGCGCGATGCCTGGGCATTTAAGTGATTTTCGCAGGTGCGGTTAAAATGTCGCGCCTGTGGAGTCGCAGGTGCGAGAAATATACCGCTGTTGCGGAAATGCCTGGGCAGAACTATAAAAAGGCAGCCTTCGCGAAATTTGTCCTCTTTCACCATTTTTACACACGGGTTGGAGGTTTTGAAGGGGTTTGAAGAGGGATTTCGTTGTTTCTTCAAGGAGGTAAGTTTCTTGGACTCAAAACTCGTTATATTGTGCATTAAGAACGATTTTAGGTTGAGATGATGGGTAAAAACAAGAAAAATGGTGGTTAGGGCTTGGGTTTAAGAGAGGAAGGATGGGGGAAGTGGAAGACCATTTGAGGTCCGATTTTCGTGTTCTTGGTATGGTTAGACTCGGGAAAGGACAAGGAACCTAGTGTTGTGAAAATTTCTGACTTTCGAGACGTGGGCCCGAGGGTCGGGTTTTGACCGAATTTGGGATTTTTGGTTTTTTTGCAAAATTGTGATTTGGGGATTGTTTCGTAGCACATTGGGACGCTATGTAATTGATTAATTATAGATTTGGAGCATTTGGAGGCCGATTCTCGAGGAAAGGGCCAGGCGGAGTAGAGTTGAGCCGGTTTCGAGGTAAGTAACGGCTTCAACCTTGGAACTGAGGGGTTCAAAACCCCAATGTACATGCTAATTGATGATAGTTACTATGATACACTCGCCAAGTGACGGGCATATGAGTGTTGGTTGATTTGTTGTGGCCCGGCTTATCCCCAGGCACGGTTTAACTGTTGTTCCACCATGATATCGGTACTGTGAAGGCTATTAATGCGTAGAAACTAAAAGAAACATAACAAGTATAAATGATAAGACTTCATGTCTATATGTGGAGACCGGAAAGGGTCCGTTACTGTTGTTTCTATTGCGAACTTTACTTGTGCATACTCAGTCCTGTTATTATACATGTATTCGTATTTCAGTCTCAGAAATCATTTATTTATCATGCATTGCCATTGTTTGGGTTGTTACATAATGAGAGTGTTGTGAGGAGACTGGTAATTCTGACTGAGTATGGGCCTAGAGCCAAATGTTGAGATGATATACCCTTCGTGGGCTTGATATATATATAGCGCTTGGGCCATATCCTTGGCGGCCCCTCCGGAGTCTTTACACCCCCAGTGAGCGCACAGTTATCGAGGGATGGATTTCCCTAGACATGGATTTATCCGAGATATGAGATATTGAGGGATGGATTTCCCTGGACATGGATTTGTCCGAGATATGACATATAGAGGGATGGATTTCCCTGGCACAGATACTGTTTATGAGATATGGAGGGATGGATTTCCCTGGTACAGATTATGGATGAGTATGATATCCCGGAGATGGATTTCTCCGAAAGGCTGAATTGGCCTGCTCCCTCGGTACTTAGTGACTGAGTCACCACGTCGTACATGTTACGGGATGGATTTCCCTGGGCCAATGGCCAATTATGTGTACCGAGAGGACTACCTGTGAGAGTTGCATGATACATACATGGCATTTAATTGTTATTTACGGATATTGTCACTGATATACTCGGTTATTCCTGAAATATTCATTATTTGCACTATGATTTACGGAGGTTGAGTTTGTCACTACCTCCTCAGGCCGTAGGTTGTTTTCGTTACTTACCTGCACACTGTGTGTGCAGATCCAGGTGCACCGATATTTGATGCGGAGCGGTGATAGCAGTCATTCTCTCAGAGTTAACGAGGTAGCAGCTGGCGTTCACTGCCCCGTCCCTCTTTTCCCTATTCTTCCCTTCTGTATTAGAAATTGGAAATTTAAAACTTCAGTATTATTATTCTCAGTTGTATTGATGTTAGTAGCTCATGACTGCGTGACTCCAGATCCTAGGTTGATTGTTGGAGCTTATTTCTTTTGTTAGACTGTTTTAAATGATTAAAAATGTCAGTATTTATATGGAATGAGCCAATGATGAGTAAATTTCTCTAGTAAATGAATTGAGTATTGTTGTAACGGTTGGCTAGCCTGGTTCCACGACAGGCGCCATCACAACCCGGAAATGGGTCGTGACTCTTTGCTTCCACCATTTTCCTAATGGTTGCTGCTAGCGCCTCGCTAGTGGTATTTCCCGACACACTTACTATTTTTACTACTTTCACCAGAGCATCCATGTGACTGTCAGAGCTCATCAACAAATCCATAATTGATATGTGATTAGGGATGTTCCTCAGTTGTTCTTCTATGGAGTATTCCTTAATTGGCATCTTCCTCCAATACTCTGTTGCATCTGTGTCTATTATGTTCCTCTTCTGATTACTTTTGCATCCATGTCTATTATGTTCCTCTTCTGATTTTGTTCTCTATTCGTATTTCCTCAATTCACCTCTTTTAGAACGTAGCACCTTCCGGATCTAGTCATACCATGAGCGAGTGCGGTATCCGTCGTTTTGCCTTTTCCTTCGACTGATAAGTCTATGGAACTGCATTGTACTCTTGGTTCTCCTCACTTCAGATGGTTGCAACGGGACGTTGTTGGTATGTCTGAACCATCATAGGAGGCTTTAGTTATACCTTGATCAATGGGGTTTCTCTAGGAGGCGCCCTTGCAGCTTTAGCATTTTCGATGGTGACGATATTCATTTCAAGTCATAATCCGCGTCTAATGCGATTATGTTGGCTCCTTGGTTTTTGCGGTTTCGTAGTGGGTTACGTATTATGTTTGGTGGGGCTGGGGTGCATTAGATAGCTCTATTCTTGATCAATTCTTTGATCTCATTCTTCCTGTAACATTCCTCAGTATCATGGCCGGGAACACCTTAATGATAGGCGTAACGCTCGCTTGCATCGAAATACTTATAAGGTTGGTTGAGGATTCTTTCTTCCATCGGGTATATTAGTACGGCTCTTCTCAGTCTGTCGAATAAGTTAGCTAAAGGTTCGGTAATTGGGGTGAAACTTTTGGGATTCCTTACCTCAAAGTTTGGATGTGGTCTGGGAGCATAGGCGGGTCTATTTTAGTGGGTGTTAGTTTGGATGGGAGCATATGGTCGTGGTGGGTTTGGATGTATGTTGGCTCGGGGTTGAGCATTGTAGTACAATTGGGCATTATATACTTGAGTATATATAGGTTGATATGGAGGATAAGTGTTTGTGGGGTAGTAGTTGGATCGACGGGGAGGACTTGATTGATAGTAGGGGACGATAGCCCTTACTTCCTCTTTATTCTTCTTCCCACTACCGATGTAACCGGATTGTATAGCCTTGCTAGCAGCTTGTAGCACTACCATTGACTGTACCTTTACTAACTTGATACCTTACTCCAAGAATCTCCTATTTTAACCAGCTCGGGAAATTCTGACCCATCATACCCATCATCTTTTTGAAATAGATCCCTTCTTGAGCATGGATAAATACTTGGTTAGATCATTCTCATCCAACAGAGGTTGAGTCCTAAAAGCTTCTAATCTCCAACGACGAGCCTATTCTTGAAATGAATCAGAGGGCTTTTTCTGCAAATTTACCAAAGCGATTCTATCCGAAGTGATCTCAGTGTTGAATCTGAAGCAATTCATAAAATCTTCAACCATGTCCTGCCATTCCCTCAAATTCCTAGGGTCTTGTCTGGTATACCAAGTAAGCACTTCTCCAATAAAACTTCTTATGAATAGTTAAATCCTTAACTTCTCATTTCCTCCCACTCCGACCAACTTGTCACAGTATGCTCTCAAATGAGCGTGGGGATCACCAGTTCCATCAAAGATATCGAACTTCGGAGGCTTTTACCCTGTAGGCATATCAACATCAGGGTGTATGCATATATCTTCAGAATCAAAACTTTCGCTCCCTCGAGCGACTTTCAAGTTTTATATATGTTTCCTTAGTACTCGTAGTCTTTCTAACACTGACTCATGTTCTTTGGACTTTGCCTCTCTTTCCATTTCAGCATACTGGTCTATCTCACAAGGAACTGTGACCGTGACAGGCACGGTAAAGGTATGTTCAGATGCGGTATATACAGGAGGAACATATTGCTCATGGTTGGCATTGTGTGATGCAGGTATATACTGCATATGGTTGTTCGTGAAGCTGACGATGTCACGGGGAGATGTGTGAACCAAATTGGTAGTGGTTGGGTATTTTGTGGAGCTGGGACATAGTTAGGAACATAGGGTGTATGTATAGAAGGGTTTGGTGGATTTGCGGGGGTTACAGGTTGTATGGCTTGAGTTATGGTAGGGTTTGTGGTGATAGTGGTTGGGATGTTAGTAGGTTGTCGGGTCGATGGAGGAAAATGGTCGGGAAGTGAACCATGTGATGGAAAGCGGGGTGGTTGTGGAAGCGTCGTCACAACCAGGTGTGCCAACTCCCTAATATATTGTACTTCTTCCCTTAATGACTCTTATTTCTTGTTCCATTCAGGCAACGTGTTCATCATCCTGAGTTTTGTCCCTCCCTCCTGATTCCCCCAGGTTGTTGGCTACCGCCAGAGCGTTTTCAGCCGGGTTGTCTTTAGCAGTCATTTCCCTTTTTACCTTAGATTGTACGGTGTCTTGCCAGTTTTAAGTATCAACCCAATCAACCTCTTTTTCGAAGATAAATAAATAAAGCGATAAATCAAAAAAAATGAAGAAATGTAGAAGCCAATATCAAGGAATGCACAGATATAAGCACATAGAGAAGTTAGCCCGCGTATCCAAACAAGTGTGTTTCCTAAAATAAGTAGGGACCTCTTTTTTCCGGACGCCGGCTTATATCGCGAACGTTTTGACAATCAATCAGTTTTGACCTTCAAATCCTAAGAAAATTTTAGTTTTCACTGATAAGATTGTAAATTACAATCAAGTTTCATTTCTTGGAACAAGATGGGGATAGTTGCTAATGGATATAACATGATTTTTAAAGGTTTACAAAAGGTTTCATAAGCTTATAGATTCGCCCTTACGAAATGAAAAGTACAAGAAGGGAAATCAACGAGCAACTTAGTAATCATCCCCGGAGTCTCCTTCTAAACTCTCTTCTTTCGGATCTTCCTCAGGGTCCTCTTCAACCTCCTCCTCATCTTCATCATTGTTGTATTCTGGTTCCTCCTCTAGATCCTCCTCCGATTCTGCCTCAGACTCGATCTGTATGTACTCAATTACCTGGTTGCCATCATCCGGCGGTGGCAGCATGTGGTAAACCGATCTCGGAACTACCGGTCAATGCATGGCTGTAGTGACAAGATAGTGAGACAGGATCTCGTGGCATATCTATAGAGCTGCCGCTGAATTATCCAAACTAGTCAATTCCTCTCTACTAGGTCTGGCCAATTCGTCTTCTTCGTTGATCCATACAAACTATTCAGGCGTGCACCAGCAGTTTTTCCCCATTCCCATTGTGATCAAATCGTTCAACTCGTCCTAGAGTCTTCTTACCCTTGAGATCAAAATATGCCTATTATAATCATCCTCGTACAGATTTGTCCTTGACTAGAGAGGCACATCTTGAATCAAGTTGAACTACCTAAACACCCTCAGTGGTGCGTACGGTAGAATCCCTTCCAAGCCTATTAACTAGATGAAGTATTTCCCCGGGATTCTTAGGATTGCTCTGCCACTCAACCAGGAAAGTTTCCAATTAATGAATTCTCCGCTCAAATAGGTAAAATTTCCCGTGACTCCTCTTGTGCAAGTGGTGTAGCCCAATGCCTCATTCTTTCATTTTGGTTGCGGATCATGTTACTAACGCTGACAAAGTAGTCAACGGTCACCTCCCTCTGGAAGAAATGTTCTGGATCCCATTTATGTAGTAGCAAGTTAAAGCCTCTGAAGAGATCATATCCTCACAAACATGCCGACAGTGCTCGGAATATCTCTCAAGTATCATGGGAACAAAGGTGACCTGAAGATTTCCTCTAAAGATAGCCAAAACCAAGGGTAATAGGTTGGTGTTGATCCGCCCCTTCCTTTGCGGGAAAACAAAAGTCCCAACAATGCTAGAGAAAAAGTTAGGGGGAGACTCTCCCATGCTGCTTGATCACTTTGGAATTCCTCCAGATGCCACTTATAGCTCTGGTGCCCAAGTCTGTCGAATAGTTGATCCAGACTCACCCATCCATCTTTGACATTTCACATGTTTCTTTTACTTGTCTGACCTAGTGCATGGAGGAACTTGTGGTCTGGCATGATGACCGACAATATTGGTTTTCGCTCGGCGAATGGTAACTCCTTGAATATGGTAACCTCCTCTAGTGTTGGCGTCAACCCACAATCAACAAAATTCAAGACCACCTTAGTTGTGTCCTAAAACTCTATCAGCAGCCTGTGAGTACTCTGTCTACTCGGATGTTCATCAATTCTGTCAGTACTCCTACGTGAGCTACGTCTCCCTGCTCCCGTCAAATGTTCATCCACCACTGTTTCAATTTGTGTCACGACCCAAATTCTCAACCTTAGGAATTATGATGACGCCTAACACCACACTTTCTAGGCAAACCAATGTTAGAACTTATTTAATTAATCTCCATCAAAGTCTATTTTATTATAACAAAACAACTCAAAATTAACTAAATTTATCAATTCCAATGCATAAATTCACGAATAAAGTAATAAATGAATAATTAAACTGAGCCACTAAATAAATATATATCTATAAGACTACCCCAGGGTCTGGTGTCACAATTCACGAACCACTAAGAATACTACAAATAATGGGCTGAAAGAATTAATATATTTGTTTCGAATATAATAAAACAGTGTCTATAAAACTAGGAGAAGACTCCAAGAGTCTGCGGACGCCAGCAGATCTACCTCGTGTCTCCGAATGATGATGTCGGCTACTAAGATCTCCTAACTCTTGCTGGTACCTGGATCATCACAAAAGAGTAAAGAGTGTAGTATCAGTACAACCGACCCCATGTACTGAGTAAGTGCCGAGCCTAACCTCGACGAAGTAGTGACGAGGCTAAGTCGGGGAAATGTAACATAACCTGTAACAATATATATGACAAAGAAAGAAAATAATTCTAATACAAAACAAGAACAATAAACTGTAACAGTAAATAAAATAACTCAGGTGCTTTTTACAGGCCTCAACTATAACCAAATTCTCACATAAATTTTCAAAATTTCAAAATTTTGACTTTAAAAATAAAAGTAAGTGTAAAATACGTAAAGTAGTAGAGTCAGACAGTAATTTTTCAAATCTTTACTTTTTCTTGAAAAATCAGTAAAACATAGGTGCCCTCCCTTATTGCTCCTTATTGCGGCGTGCAACCCGCTACCACCTTTCCACCCTTATTACACCTCCTTATATATCACCCTTATTATACCTGTTACGGCATGCAACTCGATCCCACTTGTCCACCCTTATCACTCATTGTTGCGGCGTGTAACCCGCTCCCACCAGACATATCATATCAATTTATTTATCTATGAAAAGTTTTACAGTTCAGGCCAAGACTTTCACAATATTTTTTTTATCTCAACAATTGTAAATAGAAAACGGTATAACTCATAAACTTCATCATATATCATTTCGTAATGAAACCAACCAAGACATATGTAATTATCGTAACACTGTCATCCAGCTCAATCTTTATGTATCATAACAAAACCAAGGGAACATCCAACACTTCTAACATACTTGAAACAATACTTGACCATAATCTAATGAAACCAAATAGCCATGTAAACCTCAATGATCATAAAACAATTCAGCCAGGAAGTAAATAATTGGAAACGGGGAAGGGATCATGTTAAACAGACAATTTGGTTAGTGCATAGGTACTTGTCACCTCACCTATACACCACACACAAGAAATTTCACATAACAATCAGGTTGGGGATTCCTATTCCCTCAAGTCAAGGTTAAACCAAGCACTTACCTCGATCTCACAAGCAATTCATTGCTCTAGCACTGTCTTTCCTTTAGAATTTGCTTCTAATCCACTCGAATCTAATCACAATTGGTTCAATGTCATCAATCATAGCCTAAAGGAATCAAATTTATTGAAAAACTATGGATTTCCTATGTTTTCTTACACAAAATACTAAAATCGACCCCGGACACGCTTGGTCTAAGCTCGAGGTTTGGACCAAAAACCGTTTACCCAATCTCCTCTGAGCCCGGATATACAATTGGTATTGGAATCCGACCTCAATTAGAAGTCTAAATACCCAAATTTTGAAATTCCTAAATCCTACCCAAAAACCCAATTTTTACCATGAAAACTCTAGAATTTTTGTTGTAGTCTTGTTAAAAGTTGAAAAGAATTAGTTGGATATCACTTAACAATGGTTTGGAGAAGTTTGGGTATTTAAAAAATCGCCTATGGAGGTTTAAGGTTTGAGAGAATTGAAAAAGAAGGGAAAACCCTGTCAAAAATCTAATATAACAGGTTGTAGGTCTCGCATTTGCGAACCCTATGATTTCTGAGGTTTATCGCAATGCGATAAAAATGTTGCATTTGCCACAAGGTGGCATTTCGCAATTGCGACCCAATATATCGCATTTGCGAGATCTGGGGCTGGCCCAGGACTTCGCAAATGTGAAGCCTGATCTCGCAAATGCGAGATCAGAGGCATGCAACACCATATTTCAGTTGTTATGAAGTTTTCTAAGTCTAGACACTCCGTAGCCTACCCGAAACTCACCCGGGTCCTCGGGGCTCCAAACCAAACATGCACGCAAGTCTAAAAATATCATACGCACTTACTCGTGCGATCAAATCATCAAAATATAGAGATTTAACCTCAAAACTCAAGATTTCCTCAAGAACACTCAAATATCCAACGTTTTCAACCGGATGTCCAAATTACATCAAATCAACTCAGATTCACATCAAATTTCACACATAGGACTTAAATATCATAACGAACTTGTTCCGGGCTCCAGAACTAAAATACGGGCCCGATATCATCAATTTCACATATTATATTTTATTTCTTTATTTCTTGAATTAACCAGTAGAACAATTTTCTTCAAAAATTATTTTCTAAGGCTAGGGACCTTGGAATTCAATTATGGGCATACGCCCAAGTCTCATATTTTACTGTGGACCTCCCGGGATCGTCAGAACACAGATCCAGGTCTATTTACCAAAAATGTCGACCAAAGTCAAGAAAAACCAAATTTTAACTCTAGAATTTACTATTTCTCATATTTTCACATAAAAGCTTTTCGGTTTCACGCCCGAACTGCGCACATAAATCGAGGTAATTAAAATTAGTCTTTTTATGAATAATAAGCCTAGAATTAGGTCTAAATTCATTAAATGACCCCTTGGATCATCACAATTTGTGAGGTGCACCCATGATAATGTTATTCTCCAGGATGTTACGGTTGATATCCATCTAAAAGTGATGAAAGGTTTGATAAGTTTTGATGGGTCATTGGTTTCTTATCTGGATTGATTCGTCATTTCACAGAAATCATGGCATTGGGTGCATAACCCGTTGACATTAAGGTAACTTTCCTAATTGTGAGTCGACGCTAATGTCACGACCCAAATTCCCAACCTCAGGGATCGTGATGGCGCCTAACACCACACTTGCTAGGCAAGCCAATGTTAGAAGTCGATTAACTAAATTCCTTGATTAATTACTTGAGCATAAATAAATAAATTCCAATTGAGCCTAATTAAAATAATTCCAAACAAAATAAAATAAAATGATAACAATAATCATTTAAATAAAACGAATCACGAACTAATTATGTAAACAACTCTAAGACTACCTCAGGGTCTGGTGTCACAATTCACGAACTACTAAAGAATACTACAAATAATGGCCGAAAGAAGTAGTGTAACTGTTCAGAATATACTAAAACAGTGTAAATAATAACAGGAGAAGACTCTCGAAATCAGCGAACGCTGACAGACGTACCTCATGTCTCCAAACGAATCGGGTGGTCGTCCTGGAATCCTCTACTGCTGATTAATACCTGGATATGTGCAAAAGAGCACAGAATGTAGTATCAGTACAACCGACCCCATGTACTGAGTAAGTGCCGAGTCTAACCTCGGCGAAGTAGTGACGAGGCTAAGGCGGTGGTTTAACATCAAACCTGTGATATTAATATATATATGATAACACAATAAAACAATTCTACACGAACAAGAAAAATATATCTGAGACGATAATTATAAAACAGGAAGGAAATCTAAACACATCAATTCAAATACTGCAACAATAACAAAATAACACAACCGCCTCTTTCAAGCCTCAACTATAACCAATCCTCAAAATTTCCAAGTTCTCAAACTTTATCTTTGAATAAAAGTAGTGCCAAAATATGAAAATAGTAATATAAAGTAGAAAGTTTCAAATCTTTATTGTTAAAAAAAACCACAACAGTAAAATATAAACATTTAGCTTTTCAAATCTTTATTTTCTTTGAAAATCAGTAAAAATATAAATGTCCTCCCTTATCGCTCCTTGTTGCGCGCGTGCAACCCGCTCCCACCTGTCCTCCCTTATTGCTCCTCCCAAAATATATCACCCTTATTGCTCCTTTTGCGGCGTGCAACCCGATCCCACCTGACCACCCTTATCACTCCTTGTTGCGGCGTACAACCCGCTCCCACCAGACATACCATATCAATTTATGCATAAATATTTTCACAATTCAGGCCAAGCCTTTCACAATAATGTTATTTCCACAATTTCAAACAGAAAATCATATAGCTCGTAAGCTTTAACCAATATCATTTCACAATAAAACAAACCAGAATATAAGTAAACACTGTAACACTGTCAATCCATCTCAGTCTTTTTATGTTATGATAAACTCAAGAGAACATCTAACATTTTTAACACACTTAAAACAACAATTGAAAATAACTCAATGAAACCCAATAAACACGCGAACCTCAACAATTATAAATAATAAACTGAATTTTTCTTATAACCTCTCAACCATGAAACCAACAGAAATATCAGAATATATATATTTATTTCATAAAAATAATACCAAACCTCTCAACCATGTTTAAATGACAAGGGAACCAGTTCAAACAACCAATACTATTTCCAGATAGTCACAACGATAACTAACAACAATTTAACAAGGTCAAATAGTCATAGAAACAATAATGAACATGTAACAGTTAAAACAATGATCAAATA
>ML261073.1:0-46025 GCA_005239495.1 Nicotiana undulata
TGAATCTAATTTTGACTATGTTACGAGGCCCCGAAAGCCTCCGTTAATCTCACCTCGATGTGCATGCATATCCCGGGCGCGTAGCCGGGAAGCCTTTATGTGAAAACTTGATTAAGAGTTTAATTTATGATAATTAAATTGAATAAAGTTGACTTTGGTCAACATTTTTGGTAAACGGACCCGGATCTGTGATCCGACGGTCCTGGAAGGTCCGTAGGAAAATATGGGACTTGGACGTATGCCCGGAATCGAATTCCGAGGACCCAAGTCCGAGAAATGAATTTTTAAAGAAAATTGTTTTATGAAAATATTAAAGGCTTATGAACATGAACCTTGATGTGAAACCTGTGCTGCCAGGCCCGTATTATGATTTTGGAGCCCGGAACAAGTTCAATATGTGTTATTTAAGTTATCTGTGAAATTTGGTAAGAAACGGACTTTATTTGATTGGTTTCGGATCAAAATGAGGGAATTGGAGTTAATGAAGTTTTGAGGATTTTTAAAGAATTTGAAATTTGGCTTGAGAGGTGATTTTATGTTCCCGAGATTCGAATGAAATTCCGAGACCGGGAATAGTTCTGTCATGTAATTTATAACTTGTCTGCAAAATTTGAAGTCATTCTGAGTAGTTTAGGCCGATTCGGCGCCTTGAAGTGAATTCTAGAGTTTCAAGTTCTTAAGTTTGATTCAATTTGGTATTGGGGTTGAATATTTGAGTTTCGTTGTTGTTTTCCATGTCCCGGGAGTTCGAGCTAGTCCGTATCATGAATACATACTTGTTGGTATATTTGGACGGGGGCTCGGGTGGGCCCAGGTGCTTCCCGGACCCCGCACGGGACCAAAAACCAGCAAAATCCACTGCTGGTGTGGCTGCTTCTGGTGTGACCGCACCTGCGGTCTCTCAGTCGCAGGTGCGAGTGCGCACCTGCGGTCCAGCCTTCACATGTGCGACCCCCATCGCAGGCGCGACCCTTTCTTTTCGCAGGAGCGGGACCGCTGGTGCGGACTCCTTCTCCGCAGGTGCGATGCCAGGGTCCCAGGCCCCTTTTTCTATAGGGGCGGTGATTTTCTCGCAGGTGCGGGACCGCACCTGTGGTCCCAAGGTCGCAAGTGCGGAAATCACTGTTGCCAGCCCCTTTTAAATGTCCAAATTACGGGTTTTCTTCATTTTACCCACCATCAACCTCTATTTGAGAGCATCCAAGTTTGGGAAACACCTCCCACGACCACCCACTGTAAGAGGTAAGTTAAACCCCATAATCTTCTAGCTTTAACATTAATTCCTAGTTAAATTCACTACGAAATCATCTAAAAATCATAGAATTAGGTAGTAATTTTAGGGTTCTTGAGGATTTTGTGATTATCCATTTTAGGCCATGAATTTAAGTAGAAATCACACATTAGTTATCCTTAGGCTATGGGTGAGTGATCCCTTCGAGAATTTTCGAAATTTGATCATGCGGGACTGGGGTTGGAATTTGGAAACTCTTCAAGAATGGCGACATTATTGAATAGCTAAGATAATTTATCACATTGTGCATGTATTGATGTTATTGTATACCTTTTGGCTAGTTGCGAGTCCTCGGGTGTAAAGTTTGGAGTTTCGGGGCAATTGTGGTCCGAGGGGTAGATTCGACACGAGGTGAGTCTCCTTTCTAACCTTGTAAGAGGGAATTGTCCCCATAGGTGATGTATATGCTATGTGTAAATTGTTTGGGGGCTACGTACGCGCCAAGTGACGAGAGTCCGTACGTAGCGGCTATTATTGTTATGTCCGGGTAGTTAGGCCCACATCATGCCTTGTATGCTTTCTCGTAATGCCTTATATGCTTTTCTCGTAATGCCTGATATGTTTTCCTTGTAATGCTTTATATGATTCATTGTGACGCCATATGTACTCTGAAAGTATGTTTTGCATAGTTTTATTGCCTCTGAGGCTTTATGGAAAAATTGTTGAATGGCAAGGAATTTGTTATGAAAAGTAAGTATTGAAAGATTATGGGATCGAGCCGTACGCCACGACAAGTTTGAGAGTGATTATGTCTATATGTGATCGGGCCGTACGCCACGGCAGAGTTGAAAAGAAATTGTGAAATATATATGGGATCGAGTCGTACGCCACGACATGGTTGAAAGTAATTAAATATATATATGGGATCGGGTCGTACGCCACGACAGAGTTGAAAAGAAATTATGAAATATATATGGGATCGGGCCGTACGCCACGGAAGGGTTGAAAGTAATTGAATATATATATGGGATTGGGTCGTACGCCACGACAGTGTTTGAGAAATTATGAAATATATGGGATCGGGCCGTACGCCACGGCAGTGTTGAAAAGAAATTGAAATGAATATGGGATCGGACCGTACGCCACGACGAGTGTAGAAGGTACCTTATGGGAGCGGGCCGTACGCCACGACGGATCTAAGAATTTGTGATTATTGTATCGTTCGGTGGTGTTACCCTTGAAAGTGCTTTATTGTTTAGTTCAGTATTTGTTTGGATTTCTGCCCTCGATATATATACTTGTTGCTTATTTCCCTGACATGCTTACTGTATTTCATTATATTTTATCATATGTTATTGCTATTGGACCTTAGTGAGTATCGAGTCGACCTCTCGTCACTACTTATTCGAGTTTAGGCGGGATACTCACTGGGTACATATTTATTTAATATGTACTCATGCTGCACTTTCTTTTCTTTCTGTACTTGACTGTACAGGTCCGGAGGCTGGTACGTCTGATTATCAGGCTGGTGCTAGATATTGATAGCGTGGTCATACTTCGCGGTGAGCTGCTTTCCCGGCAACTTCCTAGCAGCACCCTGGAGTTCCTTGTTATATTCTATGTCCATTTCATTTAGACTGAGACCCTGTATATATTGTAGTTATTGTATATTCAGTAGTTGCCCATGACACTCGTGACACTAGTTCCTGGCACACACGNTTTCACATCACCACCATTATCATGTTTATATCTGTTTAAAATTGGTTAAAAGATGAAATTTGCATAACGGGGAATGGTAACACTTAGCATTTTTATACTGGCTGGCCTAACCTTGCCGTTGGGCGCCATCGCGACCTGAATCGAGATTTGGGCCGTGACATTCGGCATGTCCCCAGAATCCAGAATGAGTTCGCCGATGCATTGGCTACTTTGTCCTCAATGATCCAGCATCCGAACAAGAATTTCATTGACCCTATTCCCGTAAAGATCCATAATCAGCCAGTTTATTGTGCCCATGTCGAAGCAGAAGAAGATGGAAAACCTTGGTTTCATGATATCAAGGAATATTTGGCAAAATGAGATTACCCAAAGCTTGCGAATCCCACTCAGAAACGCACACTTCGAAGACTATCCAACAATTTATTTCACAGCGGAGGGATCTTGTATAGGAGAACTACCGATTTGGGGCTATTAAGGTGTGTTGACGCAAAATAAGCATCAAAACTACTAGAGGAAATTCATGCTGGGACCTGCTGCCCACATATGAACGGTTTTGTTCTGGCAAAGAAGATACTTTGAGCTGGTTACTTTTGGATGACTATGGAAACAGACTGCATCCAGTATGTCCGGAAATGCCACCGGTGTCAGATACATGGAGATATGATAAGGGTACCGCCAAATGAACTTAATGCAACAAGCTCACCATGGTCGTTCGCCGCTTGGGGCATGGACGTTATTGGACCAATCGAGCCTGCCGCCTCCAACGGACACAGGTTCATTCTGGTAGCCATTGATTACTTCACTAAATGGGTCGAATCAGCCTCCTACAAAGCAGTTACTAAGAAAGTCGTGGCTAACTTTATCCGCGACCGCATTGTTTGTCGGTTCGGAGTTCTAGAGTCAATCATAACCGATAATGGTTCCAATCTCAACAGTGACTTGACGAAAACTATGTGTGAAACCTTCAAGATCAAACACAAGAATTCCACAGCATACAGACCTTAAATGAATGGAGCTGTAAAGGCCGCCAACAAAAACATTAAGAAGAAACTGAGGAAGATGATAGAAAGGCACAAGCAGTGGCATGAGAAGTTATCATTTGCCTTATTGGGATATCGCACCACAGTCCGCACATCAACAGGGGCAACTCCTTATATGCTATCTTATGGTACAGAGGCGGTTATCCCCGCTGAAGTTGAGATTCCATCTCTAAGAATTATACAAGAAGCTGAGCTCAGCGACGCAGAATAGGTAAAGAACCATTATGAGAAACTAGCCCTCATAGACGGAAAGAGAATGAACGCAGTCTGCCATGGTCAACTCTATCATAACAGAATGACCAGAGCCTCCAACAAGAAAGTCAAGCCAAGACAGTTCACACCAGGGCAACTGGTGTTAAAGAAGATCTTTCCACATCAAGACGAAGCGAAAGAGAAGTTCTCTCTCAACTGGCAAGGCCCATACATGGTTCACCGAGTGCTGACCGGAGGAGCACTTATACTTGCGGAAATGGACGGAGAGGTTTGGCCAAAACCAATCAATTCAGACGCAGTCAAACGCTACTATGTGTAATCTTTATGCTTTCTTCATATTATGTAAATTGAACTACGCCTGACCTGATTCCCGTTTAAGAGGGGATACGTAGGCAGCACTATGGGTTCGGTCACAATTCAATAAACATTTCATTTTCCCCGCAATTTGAAATTGGGGCAGAATTTTGAGGAGGACCCTCAAAATTCCGAAGCAAGTTCAGCCAATCGCCGCACGAGCAACAATCAGAAGCATCCATCCATCAAACTGGGGTAGAATTTTGAGGAGGACCCTCAAAATTCCATAGCAAGAGAGGTTGCAATGTCACGAACCGTGTCACCGTCGTCGGTTCATCTAAAACTATTTTAGATTATATGTTTATGTTATACTTTTACAAAATCATGCATACTTATTCTTGAAACAACTTGTTTAGCAAATGCTACCCCTAACAATGCAGATCGAGCCGAACGAGTCAAGCAGAGCCACCGGGGATACAAACTAACCTTCCCCTTTACAAAACTCATAATTTTTCTGTGGATGCAGGCACAAAGAACAAACACGCAGAGAAGTCTCAAATTTCATCACAATCGCATAGGCCAAAGTTCGATGTCTACACAAAAGGACAAACATGTTCAAAATCATAATCCTCAAAACCATCAAACTGTCCATCATCTATTATCAATACAAATAATGCCCCGCAGTCACAATGCCCTCCATAATCACAGTTCCACAATTTATAACCAGCTAAGAATTCCTACCATCATTTATTTTCTGCATAAGGCTACCATTCTGCCTTCCGAGGTTAAACTCTACCTCCATCTGCATTGCATAAGGCTACCATTATGCCTTCCGAGGTTAAACTCTACCTCCATCTGCATTGCATAAGGCTACCATTCTGCCTTCCAACCTGCATAAGGCTACCTTTCTGCCTTCCGAGACTAAACGATGTCTCCATCTGCATTGCATAAGGCTACCATTCTGCCTTCCGAGGTTAAACTCTACCTCCTTCTGCATTGCATAAGGCTACCATTCTGCCTTCCGAGTTTAAACTCGACCTCCATATGCATTGCATAAGGCTACCTTTCTGCCTTCTGAGACTAAACGCTGTCTCCATCTGCATTGCATAAGGCTACTACTCTGCCTTCCGAGGCTAAACGCTGCCTCCAATTTACTTTTCAAAAAGCAACCACTGCCTCAAGCATTATTTATTTTGCTTTCATTTCGGGCTAATCTCTGCCCCTTTAATTCGAAAGACTAAGCTCTGTCTTGTTAGCATCATACTACTGCACCGTCATGAGCTGAAATATCGCCAACCCATCCAAAGGCGTCATCGTTAGGAGGCACCATCTTCATGGCCCGAGAACACAATGTCATGGCCTGAGGATCTATTTTTATCATTTTGCATATCATTACTCAAAGGCGTCATGGTTCGGAGGCACCATCCTCATGGCCCGAGAACATCATTTCATGGCCTGCGAATCCTGCATCAAGCAATTCATGGCCTAGGACATCATGGTCTAGAGACGTCATCCTTAACCGTCCAAAGACATCATTCATGGTCCAACGGGAATTTGCATCATGTTTTAACGCACAATACATTCTCGTATTGTTTATTTGCAGGAAAGACATAGACAACATACCTGCTGACAGGAGCGGTCCTGCTCCAGTTCTCCCAAACTACCCCGTAAGCCGCTTATTCACCCAACCCCATACATTGCGTCCGTTCTTGCAAAGTTTCATCAGTATACTTCGCCGATGACTCCTGAACAACATACAACCTGATTCCTGTGAAACCATGGATATGTAGGCAACTCAGAAACCAGGGTGCGGCCTAAACCTCTTCATACCGCGTCGCTAGGTCAAAATTGGCCATCATGTCTTTACCCGACAACTCTTTCATCCTTCCCTGGTAAAGAGGGGCAGCTGTTGATATCCAATTTTTTCTATATATTTTAATATGCCTAAATACCTTCAAAATGGCATATATATGCATATATAAGCTTACATAAGGTTTTTATAATTTCCCCATAATTTTAAGGGTTTAAATTGATTTATTTTCTCCCCTTCTTATTCATAAAATCCGCAATAATTATTTCCAAAATTATTGCTATAATGATTTATTCATTTAATTTCTATACTTATACCTTTGGTATTTTCAAGCTAAATTGCATAATTGCAATGTTAGCCCATTTTAATGTATAATTATATCTTATACGTGTAAAATTGGCCCCTATATTTTAAAATGATAATCATACATTTTTAATCATTTTGGTATAGAAATATTATTTCAAAAAGCTATTTGTTATTTTATTAAAATTAAAAAAGGGAAATTGGCTATTTAAATCATAGCCAAATTTGGCTTTCAATTATAGCCCGAATTGAGCCCACTCCTAAACCAATTTCCTACCCAATTAACCCGAACCAGATCCTATAAACTCCTACCCAAACCCGGAACCCATCTCCCCGGCCTAATCTTGACCGTTGATCTCCCAGATCAACGGTCCAAACAAGACCTTTCCTTTTTAATTCTAAAAGAACCCTAACCCTATGTCATTCCCAAACCCCCGCCGCCTTCAGATGCTCTCGTCTCTTCTCTTCTCTTAACCTAACCCTAGCCGCCTCAACCGCCGCATACCTCTCCGGCCATCTCCGGCGACCACCTTTCAACCCCAAGCCTCCAATGGTTCCCCCTCGCCTTGCTCATTATCCCTGAGGCCTTAAAGGGCCCTGGGCCATGCTAACTTGTGTCTAGGGTTGTTGTTTTGGGTGTTCATGGCTTCTCCGGTGTGATTTTGGGAAAAATCACACCATATTTGTTACGATCTTTGAAGTTTATTACAGGTTCTTCCGTTCTATTTGGGTTTCCTTTGAAACCCTAATTTTTGTTTAAATCTCTTAGATACTGCTATTTTTAATGATTCAAGTATGTTTCTCTCTATATTTTACATTGTTCTCACACCTCTCTTTAAAAAATCATCAACTTTAAACCGTTTTTACTTCTTTTAAAATTAGGGTTTCTCAGAGTTCTTCTATACTTGTTTAAACTGACTTTTTCCTTCACGTTTAAACCTTTTCCTTGCATGTCTCGATTGATTCTATGTTCTTACTACTTTTTAACTCGCCTATGTTAAAAACCCCTAATTTGAGATCTTTTTATCTGGGTTCTTTGTGTTAGCCTGGCTACTTGATTCTGGCTAAGTTTATGTGGTTATCGTTTGAATTAATTCCCTTAATTTAAGGGAGTACTTGCCTTGATAGCTGACTGATTGATTCTGAGTTCCTTAATTACTATGCTACTATGATCCGTACCTTATTTTACTACCTGTTTTTTCAACTATAAAAACTCTAGTCTTTCACTAACACAGACACGAACACACACACTATTCAACTATCTCTTACAACACATACCTACTCTCTATTGTTCTTCTCTTGATTACCTGCTATTACTAGTCGGCTACAAGCCGAGACTGGTTATTCTATTTGCCTATTCTTCATTATGTACTTGCTATCTCTCAACTGGTATGTCTTCAATTTATGTTTAAAGCTTCAAAACAATATGTTTCTTTGGGTATTTTGATTCATCTTATTTTTAATCTGCTTTTACTTATTGTTTTATTGCTCTACCTGCAATTAACTTGCATGCTTGCTGTTTTTAGTTCTTAATACCCTTACCTTTAGCCTCAACATGGTTACTACCCCCTGCATGCTTCAACATGATTCTGCTTATGTCTTCTTTAATTCTTAGCATACTACAACATGCACCACATGTTACTTAGTCTCTATACTACACCCAGAACCTTTTCCTGAACCTATGTGTAACTATGTTTATTGTGTGCTGTCCTCTCCCCAGTACTCCCTCAATCTGATTATATTTAGTTCTTGGCATGAACTCTTTGTGACAAGATACGTCTGTGACTGTTTAGGCCTTGTACAGGTCTGTGATACTTTAGTTCTTCTCTAATATTAATTTGTATACCAATCTGTTCCTATGTATGGCCTATGTGTCCCCAATCCCTGCTTTCTTGTTTGTGTCTGTCTCTCTATGTGTTTTGTACTTTTTGGCACTGATTGATTGCTCCACCCTCTGTTCTTTTCAAATTATTTTCCTAAGCCACTCACTTACTGATATGTAAACCTATAAACTATTTTCAGAAATTCTCTTTTAACTCAACTCTTTTCAAATTACCTCCTGCACTTCACTTTATTCTTAGACCCTTAAGTTCTGCCCCTTCAGTGTGAGAACTGCTTTGGGACCCTTGAGCTCCCTCTGAACTCTGACACACTGAGGCTGGCACTTCCACACTACACTTGTTCAATTCTTGGGCTAGGTGTAAGCACTGCCCGGGATCCTTGAGATCCTTAGGGAACTTTGATGCACCTAGACTCTGATTTGTCTATGGAACTGAGGCATATGAGGCCATTGGAGGCTTTGGGAAATCTGGGCCTAATTGAAGGCTCCCTATAGAATAGCTTCTTGATTTTCTATTTCGATTTATGTAATTCATTCATTGGTCTGTGTTAATTTGTAAACAAATCTTGGGGAATGGATAGGAAAACTGGAAGGTGTAACTATGCATACTATAGATATAAATGGTAGAAACCTTGCTCTTAGGTTTACATTTCCTATGTGTGCAATGGAAATCATGTTTAGGACTAACATGTGCAAAGCATATCGTACATTAGAAATCATGCTCTTTAGGATTTCATAAACAATGTTTCAGCATATCACTTCAATATTGTTATATCACTTAGAAAAATCTGGTTCAGTAATAACAATGGAAAACTGCCATCATGTGATTCTATCTATGCATCCTGAAAACGCAATCTGAATCCTGCCTTAAAACAAGAGTATTAACAAAAAAGTATGCCATCACACCCTACCATGTTATACGTAGAGATCATGTTCTAGGTAAACAACTAATAAACCTGTCACCTTTGCATATCCTGAAAGTATGTCAAACACTAAAATGTTTGTGCACTTATATCTTGTTTAGACATCTGATTCTGCCCCATTCTGCATCTTTGTGCATTAGATACCCTGTCCTTAGGATCGCATCTCATTCGTTTAAGCATACCTAGCCTATTTACTGATAAAAACAACTGCAATCAATTGATAATAAGCCTGCATTCTGAACGCCTAGCACAACACGTTTAGATAATACAATGTTGAACAACTCTCTTCTAAGTAATTCTGGTAATTGTTATATATTATCTCACACCTAGGAGAACCTTATGTGATTAATTTGGCTAAAACTGGAAATCTGCCTTCCTGTATATGCTACTCAATGCTAAAAAGGTTTCGAATCAGTAGGCAAATTGATTAGGACCCCTTTTCTGAGTAATAAAAATAGGCCTGCATATCTGTTTATCTCCTAAACTCACTTAGACACCATGTCTTAGGATTCTGAATTTAAATACTGCCCTTAACTGTGTTTTGAGTCGTGCTGTCTTATTGCAGTACTTGCGGAGGTAAACTTGAGCCTTTACGTGCTTTTATATGTTCCCATTAACTGCAGTCCTATATACTTTTGTCTGTCGCCCTAGAAGTTTACCTTTTAAACCTGAGTGTCTGCCTAGTACCTCCTTCTTAGGATAGTAGTCCTAACCTCCTCCAGGACTGGTAGGAAGGGACGGGTAACAACACGCGATAGGGTTCGTGACCAACACGCGCTTTAATTACCTTCACGGGGTGGGGAAAGGGTAGAATATGGATATGATGACCGATGCGTTAATACCATGTGTAGCCCCTCTTTGAGGAGTGTCATACCGGGTATTGCATTGATGTGATCCATATTATCTCAAACCTAGGATATCATTTACTTTACATGCTTAGGCTGTAACTCTTTTCAAAATTCAGCTCATCTCTAATTATTTTCAAATACCTTGTATGCTTAAGACTTGAATCCCCTCTTATCTGAGCCTTTATTTGTTTGTTTGCTAAGTCGCACAAATTCACAAAGCTATTTGGCCGGGAACCACACTTGTGGATCCTGAAGGGTGCCTAACACCTTCCCCTTGGGATAATTTCAAGCCCTTACCCTATCTCTGGTTAACAACGTAGTTGTAAATGAACCCCTTAGGTGCCTTAATACACCTTTAAAATCGTTAGGTGGTGACTCTCAAAAATGCAAACCCCTTCCCAAAAGGAAAGAGTTGTGTCAACCCAAATGTCCTGAACCCGATTCTCCGCGAGGAAAAAGGGGGCGCGACACAAATAAAAGATAAACATGTGATTTTGGAGGGGACATGCGAAAAGGGGGTACAAGATACGATAAATACTATAGGGAATGATAACAAGAAACAGTCAATGACCCTTTAACCAGCAAGATGAATAAACATAATGAACAAAACTGCACGGCATCACCCTTCGTGCTTTTACTCTCAACCTCACTATGAAACGATAATACCGGCACGTCGTCACCCTTCGTCGTTTTACTCTCAACCTCATTGTGAAACAATAATAACTCATGACATCACCCTTCGTGATTTTACTCTCACTTTGATCATATTCAATAGATACGACACGACATCACCCTTCGTGCATTAACACTCTCCGTTACCATATAACAGTGAGCATAAACAAAAGGGAGATCGAATAAGCAAGAACATGACTTACATCAACAATGTTTCCACAATACCAACCTCAACTTCGGAAAACAATACTCAACTATCTCAAATAGCTCACAAATGCGAAAAGAGCAATCAATTTAGTAATTAACTATTATAAGCATGGATATCATGATCAAAGGAAGGAATTAATTGCAAGAAAGCAAGTTCCACCACATGCTTTAATCCAACAACTACGCATAAGTACTCATCACCTCACATATACGTTTTACCAAACATCTAAACATGTAGAAAATAGGCAAACAAGCCCTAATCCCTCAAGTTAAGGTTAACCACGACACTTACCTCGCTCCAAAGACCAACTCAAAGATCTACCAGGGCCTTTCCCCTAGAATCCGCCTCCAAACCACTTGTATATAACCATAATTGACTCAATAATATCAAATATTGTTAAATGAATCAATTACAATGCATAAATTTAGAATTTCCAAACTTTTCCCTAAAAAGTCAAAAATCGACCCCCGGACCACTTGGTCAAAACTCGAGGTTCAGACCAAAATCCATTTACCCATTCACTTCGGAGCCCGATTATGTAATTAGTTTCGGAGTCCGACCTCAAATTGAGGTCTAAATCCCTAATTTGCAAAAAAACCCCAATTCTTCCTAAATCCCTAGTTTTCTACCATGGAAGAACAAAGAGTAGGGCTAGGAAATAACGGGTGATGTTAGAAATGGAAGAAAATGAGTTAAAGTGCACAAACCTATGAATTGATGTTGAATTTTCTCTTAACAATCGCCTCTAGGCCGAGCTCAAATTGAAGGTTTATGAAACATGCCCATTTGTGGCCTGTTTTAAGCACTGGGCGTCAGGCCTTCTTCGAGTTCGCAAAGGGTCTTCCACGTTCGCGATGTGCAGCAGCCCAAGTGGCTTTCGCGTTCGCGAGTCCCTCTTCGCGTTCGCGAAGTCTGTTCCCCCTGGCTTTCGCGTTCGTGAACTAGTTCTCGCGTACGCCTAGAAGAACGACTGTCCCCTCCCTCAGGTCCCTAAAGCTCGCGAAGGGTAAGGCCCCCATTGCTCCACGTTTGCGACCCAGCTATCGCGTTCGCGATGAATAAAATCTACCCAGCCACAGTTCACTCTTCACGTTCGTGAGAGTACCTTCGCGAACGCGAAGAAGGAAACACGATGATAGCTGAAGCTGAAGAAAAACTAGATTTTCTAAGTCTAAAACCATCCGTAGCCTATCCGAAACTCATCCGAGCCCCTCAGGGCTCCAAACTAAATGTGCACACAAGTCCACAAATATGATACGAACTTGCTCGCGCGATCAAAACACCAAAATAACACTTTGAACTACGAATCGGAAACCAATTCAGATGAAATTTTCAAGAAAACTCTAAAACTTCTATTTTAACAACCGAACGTCTGAACCACGTCAAACCAAGTCCGTTTCTCACCAAACTTGACAGACAAGTCATTATATACTAATGGACCTATACCAAGCTTCAGAACAAAAATACGGACCCGGTATCAACAAAATCAAATATCGGTCCATTCCTAAAAATAATTAAACCTTTAAACTTTCAATTTTTGACAATCATCAATAACTCGAGCTAGGGACCTCCGAATTCGATTCGAGGCATACGCCCATGTCCCAAATCACGATACGGGCCCACCGGGGCCGTTAAAACATGGATCTGGTCCGTCTGCTTAATGCGTTGGCCGAAGTCAACTCAAATGGATTTTAAAGGCAAAATTTCTTATTTTTATCAGTTTTAACATAAAAGCCTTTCTGAAAAATACCCAGACTGTGCACGCAAATTGAGAAAGGCTTAAAGAAGCTATTAGAGGATTCGAAACACATAATTAAATTATAAAACTCTAGATGACCTATCGGATCATCATATTCTCCACCTCTAAAACAATCGTTCGTCCTCGAACAGACATAGAAAAGTACATGGGCGGGTGAAAAGGTGTGGATATCTATTCCGCATATATGACTAGGACTCCCAAGTAGCTTCCTCGACCGACTGACCTCTTCACTGCACTCGAAATGAAGGATAACCCTTAGACCTCAATTGTCGAACTTGCCGGACTAGAATAGCCATCGGGCCCTCCTCGTGAGTCAAATCATTGTCCAACTGGACTGAGATGAAATCTAGCACATGGGACAGATCACCATGATACTTCCGGAGCATGGACACATGAAACCGGATGGACTAATGACAAACTGGGTGGAAATACAAACCTGTAAGCCACCTCACCCACTTTCTCCAGAATCTCAAAGGGTCCGATGTACCTAAGGCTCAACTTGCCTTCTTTTCGAATCTCATCAGGTGAAAACCGAAGCAATACTCTCTCTCCGACCATGAATGCAATATCACGAACTCGACGGTCGGCATAACTCTTCTTCCTGGATTGAGTTGTGAGAAGTCGATCCTGAATAAGTTTAACCTTATCCAAGGCATCCTGAACTAAATATGTACCCAATAACCGAGCCTCCCTCAGTTCGAACCATCTAACTGGAGATCGGCATCGCCTCCCGTATAATGCCTCATAGGGAGCCATCTGAATGCTCGACTGGTAGCTGTTGTTGTAGGAAAACTCCGCAAGTGGCAAGAATTGATCCCACGAACTTCCGAAGTCTATAACATAAGTGCGAAGCATATCCTCCAATATTTGAATAGTGCGCTAGGATTGTCCGTCTGTCTATGGATGAAATGCTGTGCTCAACTCAACCCACATGCCCAACTCACGTTGTACTTCTCTCCGAAAGTGCGAGGTGAACTGTGTACCTCGATCAGAAATGATAGACACGGGCACCCCGTGAAGATGGATGATCTCGCGGATGTAAATCTCAGCGAACCGCTCTGAAGAATAGGTAACTACCACAGGAATGAAATGCGCTGACTTGGTCAGCGTATCTGTGACGACCCAAAATCCATTAAGGTCGTGATGGCGCCGGACACCACCGTAAGGCAAGCCAATATTAAATAGTTAAAGTAGATTCCTATTTTTGTATTTGAAATCGTTACTTTTTATTTCATTATATAATAATCAATAAAACTTTGCAGAGTGAATAAAGATGTTTTAACAGTTCTTTTAACAAATTCATCCCAAAAATCATCCCAGAACCCGGTGTGACTAGTGCATGAGCAATTTCTAAGGAAAACCAAATGAAATACACTAACCACCCGAAATACAAATGGGATAGTAAAGAAAGTACAACTCAATACTCTGAAGGAGACTCTGCTGGCTGCGGATCATCTCGAGAGGTGCAACTCACCTATGTCCCCATATCAACCATGTCACGGCGCCATGCGGGGCCACTAGATATACATGTACATGTGCAACAAAATACACAACAAGTGTAGTATGAGTACGAAAACAATGTGTACCCAGTAAGTATCCCGCCTAACCTCGAAGAGGTAGTGATGGTAGGTCGACTTTGACACTTACTAGAGGTCAAATTAATATAATCAAATGTGATATCAAACATGGATGCTATCATAAAATATCAATTAACAACCGGAAAGGACCATTTCTTCCATAAATTCTAAACTCCCTGTTTCCGTCATTTTAGTTAGTAACTTATATCTTAAGGCAATTTAACAGTTCAAATCACAGATGGTATCCAGCAAATATCATGTGCATGAAATGCCGAGGGTCGAACGACCCGAAACAACAATAATAAAATGTGCACTGCCGAAGGGTCGAACGGCTCGAACCATAGATGCATCTATTAACCTTCCGTGACGTACGACCCGCCCCCATGAGAGTAGTGGAAGAAATTACCCCGCTCGCGGAATATAACTTGCGAAGCGGTTACACATAAACATACACATTCAACAGTCAACCCCGACTACATCGGGAACACATTTACCCAAGAAAATGACAATTTCTCTTTTAATGGTCAAGAAGATGGTCTTTGATCTCTTAGAAATTTATTTGCCAATTTCGACATGACTTAAGCACCTTAAATTTATCATTAAAATTACAAGTACGACAAGTAAAGCATGCTTTTGGGTCCTAGACTACCCAGACATAAGCATAATAGTAGCTATGCACGGACTCCCGTCACCTCGTGCGTACGTAGCCCCAACAAATAGTAGCACAAAATTAGTTAAATCACCTATGGGGACAATTCCCTCTTACAAGGTTAGAAAGGAGACTTACCTCGCTCGAAGATTCATAACCGGCTTCCAAGCCCTTCCGATGACTCAAAATGCACCACGCTCCAAAACTAGCCAATAATTATGCAAACCCATAATAATATACCCTAATACTTATAACAATTTAATTTATATAGTTTCCCAACTCCGCTCGAAAAGTTGGCAAAAATTTCGCTCGGGTCCACGTGCCCGAATTCTGAATTTTTTTTTGAAGATAAACATTACCCATAACCTCACGAACTCAAATATGTAGTTTACTCTCAATTTCATGCCCAAATTCATGGTAACAAATCCAAAACTACAAATTCTATATTTACTCCCAAATCCCATAATTTCTACAAATTCCCATGTCCAAATCCGCATATAATCATGTATTTAACTAATACATGGGAAGAAACCACTTACCTAGAGTTGTTTGATGAAAATCTCCCCTTGAAGCTCTCCAAAATCGTCCAAGCCAAATGAAAAATGGGAGAAAAATGAGCCAAGTCACGACCTGCTGTGCAATAGCCGCTCTTGCGGCTCCGCACCTGCGGAAAAACCATCGCAGGTGCGGCTCCCGCTCATGCGACCCTCCTTTCTGCATCTGCGCCTTCGCAGGTGCGGACATATACTCGCACCTGCTCTCTTGCCCGCATCTGCAACTCCTTGGCCGCTTCTGGGGCTCCGCACCTGCGGCCAAAACCCCCGCAGGTGCGGTCACACCAGATGACAACAGCCTCAACTTTTCTCAAACTCCAAATTCGATCCGTTAACAACCCGGGACCCCGTTCGATCACACCAACCTGTTCCAAAACATAATGCAGACCTGCTCGAGGCCTCAAATAACATCAAAACAATGGATCACAACTCAATTAAATCTTTATGAACTTTGAAATTTCCAACTTCTACATTCGATGCCAAAACCTATCAAATCACGTCCGATTGAGGGCATGAGTTTGGGTCGTTACATTCTCTCCCACTTAAACATACGTTCGTCCTCGAACGTGTTAAGAACTGCTCTGGAGTTGTTTGTAATCACTAATTAACACTTCGTGCACCTACCTGTGCTACCACCACTTAGTTGAGTACATTTGCTCGAACAAATCTGAAGATTTCCCTTTTTACTTAGCCAAATAAGACTTAGAGCCAAATTCCAACACTCGTAATTCTCTACCAGGCCTATTTCCAACATACGAACACAACATCAATCACCACACGATGTGCCAGAATATGATTGCATGATTTGCTGAATTAACACCATTCACCGCATAATTCACCGAACCATAATAACATTCTCTAATCTTAATAACCAAAATTCCACGAATTTGATGCTCCCAATGCATCTCATGACCTATATACATCTTTCCCCAACTTTTGCATAACTGCCACGACGAAAGATATGTGTAGAATTTCATAACCAACTGCAGAGTTAACAATTCATCGAATCTCTCCTCTTGACTAGATCTATCACCTCATTATGAACCAAATAATGGTATTTTTTCTTTAATATACTGCACATAATCTTATTGCACTGATCCTAGATCCAACAATCTTGTCTCACCCAGTACGAGCTGCTCAGGCAATAAGCCACCCCAGTCATGACCAAAGCCTCGTATGATGCCACAACGTGCTAATAAGCTACAACTCGAACATGATACATAAGGAAAAAAGACTCTAGAAGGAACTACTGAACTTACACAATTAATTAGACAATCGAAAAGATGCTACAAACCTCCCTCAGAAAATGGGAAACAAAAACCTAGATATAGGGAACCGTACTCAACATCACCCTGTTGCGGCGTGCAACCCGATCCAAATAACATACCTGTGGCGGCGTGCCACCCGATCCACACATGAAATTCACATAAGGAGATACATACCGAGCTAAATCGCTCATTATTACAAAATACTGAATATCGGTCACAAACACGCAAATGCATAATACCATCCTGGGAAGACTGATAGAGCCATATGCTACAAAACTCAAGCACAATTGAGGTGAGATATATGATCTGAATCTCAAGAGCCATCCCGCTCACATAACATCATCGCTATGCGGAATCCTCAACACATAAGAATTTATCAAGCCGTTTCACAACTCACACGGCACAACATAATATTTCATGAAATGGATGAAGATGGAACAACACCTACTGTCCTACTACCCATCCCTGAGAAGCGCTATACTGAAATGAACACATATGACTAATATGGAGCCCATATTCCTATTTAAATCCATTCACAACCTCAAGTCGATTCTGCTCGCACTGAACTAGGCTAATAGCCCTTCCTGGGTCCGTAGTAACCCACTACTCCTCATAACACGCAAGGACAACCATCATAGCCGGAGCAAACCCCCACATTTCGCAACCAAATGAACCGAGCGCTCTTCAGGCATAAATTCTCAAATAGGTGATATTACCACACCCTTCATACCTGGCTTAATCCTTCAATCAATCAAGTGACTACATTTCACACTTATCCAATCTTCCCGGGGTCACGCTCCCACGACCTTCCACACAAGGTAACAAGTCCGCACATCCACCACTAACCACACTAACATAGTAAAGCAGATTTGAGAGTCCATGATCTAGATGCAAAGCTTCTTTCACAAAACACCGACCTCAGGTGACGCTGAAGACAACACCAGCTTACTCTAAACATTCAAATCCCTTTCTTGCCCATCCGCTCGTGACGTCCTTGTCAACACCGAACCGCAACCTTGATCCTTACTTCCAGTTCCATACCGCTTACTGCACCTAACATGCCAATATGAAATAGCACAAGAATTCCATCATAACTCCTGAACCACAAATAGGGTAAACACTTCAACATATAGAAACTGTCTACTTAACTCATTCCAAGAGATCCATAACAACACGCGAACGAATCTTCATAACTGTAGAATATGCAAATGCTCAAGTAGTGGTGTAAACCACCATAACCCTTCCGGGATCCGCCTACGCATAACATACCATAATGCTTGAATACTTCCAGATAAAATCTATTACAGCGGCCGACAAGCCTCGCACATACCGTCACAAATCACATGCATAACTAAATCACACTGAAGGAACTGATCACTGCCATAAATGTGCCCTTTCAACCATGGCTAACCAATCTATCTTCTTCTAATTTATCCTTAACTTGACTTAGAAATAGCAATAGCTTCATCCAAAACATTGTGAACCCAAATCCACACTCATCTTGAGTGACCTTGTACCACGAGACCATGTTGTCTCAAATCCCACGGGTCACCCCATACCCTCCAATGCTACATCACAAGCCGAAGATAACATAGAACACTCCGAGCCTCCTATCACGATCTGCTGCAAAAGCTCAATTCTTAACCATGTCGCAGGCTTGAAATCCTTAAGCAAAACCTTTGAATTCTCTAGGACCGTTATTAAGAGTCACCCACTCTAGCTTGGTCCCGAATATAATCAACTCCAAGGCTCTGCTGGCCATGAACACCCATCTTGATAAAGCACCTGACTGACCAACTTCCCTTACAAATCGTCTCTGTACGAAGCATAAGTCCTGAATACTCCCAGAGCCCGAACGCAAGTCAACAAGGCCAATTATAGCACTCCCTAAAAATTCCTTTGCTTAAATTACAATTTAATCCCTCTTCATTTGGATACATTACCCCATCATTATGCTGACAACCAGAATTTCACCAGTAGATAACCATGCGACCTAATCGTAGGCGGTGGGACTCTCCCACTTAGCCTGAAGCTATTATTACACAACTCTGGAACCTACCAAGATTCTATCTTCATTGTGGACATGATCTTGCACAACCACCTCGTCAAATTCCTCGATATCCTTATGTCAACATTTCACAAACACTCTGAGTCATTAACCACATTCTCATATTCGACCTCTTACCGAATAGTCAGTCAAATCCCTCGCAGAAACTTTGCCAACCACGCAACCACTGACTTGCTCACAAGAGATAACCCACCTGCGAAAATTACATGCCAATATCCTCCAACATCGCTGCACGGGGAACAATCACTACGACATCAATACCCCATCCTAAGCCCGTTCTCATTTACCAACTACATCAGTCCGTTCACTCCTTATGGACATCAACCAAATGCGTGACAATATCTTCCAATTCACCGCTATATTGCATCCTTCTTCATGTCAAACAACCCCCTTCTTGCCTCCAATCTCCTGTCGAAATAACTAATATTTCAATTTAAGCCCGTGGACCCAATCACCGTCCACTAAAATTCCCAAATCACTCTAAAATATTCCCTAAAGTGTGTAGCTATCCTACCGCAAAACCCATATACTACGCTGCCACTCTCCTACTTTGGTCAAACTCACTCCTTTAAGCAACAACTCGACCTTGCTTCTTACACCTGCCTTCTAGAAATTTAACCATTGTCTGACACTTCCCACATGTCCTTCCTCATCTTTTCTTCCCAGCTGCAACCCTAAATCAATATCCATGTCTGCAACACTTGAACCAATAGATCACTACCAACCTCAACCCTTCTCCGAAGATCCCCCCTTCTCGAGCCATCAACATTAGAAATACCTATTTAATCCTGAACCACTGCATACCGCGATCTCTAACAGCCGCTTCTTCAATACTATCTCACTATATCCTACCCCACAGGTGAATTGTAAAAGATCATAACACCGGCAAACTTAACACATTCAATCGAGGACGACAACACCACGTCATAGTTGAAAATTCCACCACACTTGAAAGCACCAAGTCTCGTTACTCTATCAATCCAAACCTAAACATTTATAGTCCAAGTGCCCTTCCTCCGCCGGAAATAAAACACTAAAATCTCGGAATCACGCTCTGAGAAGACCTCCTTTCAAGTCATTCACTGCCTCAACATATGGGTAAGAATCCTACCATCACATCAATACCGCGCGATAACCAATCATAAGCATCATAGCAAATATGCGCATAGCCTCAAAGCTCTCAGAAGTGCAGCTACCGAGATGAAATGATAGAATATCCTTCCACAAGGTGACGACAATAGCCCAACAACTACGCATGGAGAAAAATCCTGAACCTCATCTGTAGTACCATTACACTTCCTCAAATTCTTGATTTATAGTAAGCGCTTCGCGTCGCGTAAGATTGAGTAGGAACGAAACATAGGCATAAGCCTCAAAGGAATCAAACCGCACGATGAGGAATCAAGAAAGGAAGTACTCCTAATAGCCCTGTAGCCTCTCGAAAATAAGTACAGACGTCTCCGTACCGATCTGCAAGACTCTACTAGACTTGCTCAATACTCATGAAACCTAAGAAAACCTAGCGCTCTGATACCACGTTGTCACGACCCAAAATCCATTAAGGTCGTGATGGCGCCGGACACCACCATCAGGCAAGCCAACATTAAATAGTTAAAGTAGATTCCTATTTTTGTATTTGAAACTGTTACTTTTCATTTCATTATATAATAATCAATAAAACTTTGCTGAGTGAATAACGATGTTTTAAAAATTCATTTAACAAATTCATACCAAAAATCATTCCAGAACCCGGTGTCACAAGTGCATGAGAAATTTCTAAGAAAAACCAAATGAAATACAATAACCGCCGGGAATATAAGTGGGATAGTAAAGAAAGTACAACTCAATACTCTGAAGGAGACTCTGCTGGCTGCGGATCGTCTCGAGAGGTGCAGCTCACCTATGTCCCCATATCAACCATGTCACGGCGCCAAGCGGGGCCACTAGATATACATGTACATGTGCAACAAAATGCACAACAAGTGTAGTATGAGTACGAAAATAACGTGTACCCAGTAAGTATCCTGCCGAACCTCGAAGAGGTAGTGACGAGAAGTCAACTTTGACACTTACTAGAGGTCAAATTAATATAATCAAGTGTGATATCAAACATGGATGTTATCATCAAATAACAATTAACAACAGGAAAGGACAGTTTCTTCCATAAATTTTAAATTCCAGTTTCCGTCATTTCAATTAGTAACGTTTTAAAGGTAATTTAACAGTTCAAATCACAGATGGTATCCATCAAATATCATGTGCATGAAATGCCGAGGGTCGAACGGCCCGAACCAACAATAATAAAATGTGCATTGTCGAAGGGTCGAACTGCTCGAACCATAGATGCATCTATTAACTTGTCGTGGCGTACGGCCCGCTCCCATGAGAGTAGTGGAAGAAATTACCCCGCTCGCGGAATATAAATTGTGAAGCGGTTACACATAAACATACACATTCAACAGTCAACCCCGACTACATCGGGGAATACATTTACCTATGAAAAATACAATTTCTCTTTTAATTGTCAAGAAGATGGTGTTTGATCTCTTAGAAATTTATTTTCCAAATTCGATATAACTTAAGCATCTTAAATTTATCAGTAAAATTACAAGTACGAAAAGTAAAGCATGCTTTTGGGTTATAGACTACCCAGACATAAGCATAATAGTAGCTACGCACGGACTCCCGTCACCTCGTGCGTACGTAGCCCCCAAAAATAGTAGCACATAATTAGTTAAATCACTTATGGGGACAATTCCCTCTTACAAGGTTAGAAAGGAGACTTACCTTGCTCCGATGATTCATAACCGGCTTCCAAGCCCTTCCGATGACTCAAATCCATGCACCACGCTCCAAAACTAGCCAATAATTATGCAAACCCATAAAAATATACCCTAATACTTATATCAATTAAATTTATATAGTTTCCCAACTCCGCTAGAAAAGTTGGCAAAAATTGCCCTCGTGCCCATGTGCCCGAATTTCGATTTTTTTTAAAGATAAACATTACCCATAACCTCACGAACTCAAATATGTAGTTTACTCTCAATTTCATGCCCAAATTCGTGGTAACAAATCCAAAAATACAAATTCTAGATTTACTCCCAAATCCCATAATTTCTACAAATTCCCATGTCCAAATCCGCATATAATCATGTATTTAACTAACACATGGGAAGAAACCACTTACCTAGAGTTGTTTAATGAAAATCTCTCCTTGAAGCTCTCCAAAATCGTCCAAGCCAAATGAAAAATGGGAGAAAAATGAGCCAAGTCACGATTTAAAGAAACCCCCCTACCTCCAGCACTTTCGCACCTGCGGTGCAATATCCGCTCCTGCGGCTCTGCACCTACGGAAAAACCATCGCAGGTGAGGCTCCAACTCAACACAGCGGCTCCCGCTCCTGCGACCTTCCTTTCCGCATTTGCGCCTTCGTAGGTGCGGACATATACTCGCACCTGCGCTCCTGCCTGCATCTGCGACTCCTTGGCTGCTTCTGCGGCTCCGCACCTGCGGCCAAACACCCGCAGGTGCGGTCACACAAGATGACAGAAGCCTCAGCTTTTATCAAACTCCAAATTCGATCCGTTAACCACCCGGGCCCCCGGGACCCCGTCCGATCACACTAACCTGTTCCCAAACATAATGCGGACCTGCTCGAGGCCTCAAATCACATCAAATAACATCGAAACAATGGATCGCAACTCAATTAAATCTTTATGAACTTTGAAATTTCCAACTTCTACATTCGATGCCGGAAACTATTAAATCATGTCCGATTGACCCCTAATTTTGCGCACAAGTCACATTTAACCTTTCAAACATGCTCCAACCTTCGGAATCCGAATCCGACCCCGATATCCGAATTTCCATTTCTGGTTCAACTCCTCAAAAACCTTCAAATCTCTAACTTTAGCCAAATGACTCCAAAATGACCTGCGGACCTCCGAATTTACTTCCGATCGCGCTCCCAACACTAGAATCACCATACGGAGCTACTTCCATGCTCGGAATCCCAAACGGACATCAATATCAGTGAAATGCACTTCAACCCAGACTTATGAGATTTCTTCTAAAATGCTAACTTCTACAATATGCGCTGAAACGCTCCTGGGTCATTCGGAACCCGATTCGAACATATGCCCAAGTCCGAAATCATCATACAAACTTGTTGGAACCTTCAAATTCTGATTCTGGGGTCGTTTACTCAAAAATCCAATCTTGTTCAATTCTTCCAGCTTAAGGCTTCTGAAATGAGAATTGTCTTTCCAATTCGACTCTGAACTTCCCGAAATTCAATTCCGACCACACCTACAAGTTATAATACCTGAAATCAAGCTACTCATGCCCTCAAACTGTCAAACGACGAGCTAGATCTCAAACGACCGGTTGGGTCGTTACAGTATCCTTAATAACCCATACCACGTCGAACTTCCTCTGAGTTCGTGGGAGTCCAACAACAAATCCATAGTGATATGCTCCCACTTTCACTCAGGAATCTCTATCTTCTAAAGCAAACCACCAGGTATCTGATGCTCATACTTTACTTGTTGACAATTTAGACACCGAGCTACATATGAGACTATATCCTTCTTCATCATTCTCCACCAATAATGCTGCCGCAAGTCTTGATACATCTTGGTGGCACTTGGGTGAATAGAATACCGGGAACTGTGGGCCTCATCAAGAATCAACTCATGAAGTCCATCTACATTGGGCACACAAACACGACCTTGCATCCTCAAAACTCCATCATCTCTAACAGTAACCTGCTTGGAACCACCATGCCGCACTGTGTCTCTAAGGACAAGCAAATGAGGGTCATCATACTGCCACTCCCTGATGCGCTCAAATAAGGAAGACCGAGCGACTGTACAAGCTAGAAAACGACTCAACTCTGAAACGTCCAACCTCACGAACTGATTGGCCAAAGTCTGAACATCTTATGCAAGCGGTCTCTGACCGACTGGAATGTACGCAAGGCTGCCCATACTCGCTGCCTTTCTACTCAAGGTGTCGACCACCACACTGGCCTTCCCCGAATGATACAAGATAGTGATATCATAGTCTTTCAATAGCTCTAACCACCTCCTCTGCCTCAAATTGAGATCCTTTTGTTTGAACAATACTGAAGGCTTCAATGATCCGTGAAAACCTCGCAGGACACGCCGTAAAGATAGTACCTCTAAATTTTCAGCGCATGAACAATGATTTCCAACTCTAAGTCATAAACATGGTAATTCTTCTCATAAAACTTCAACTGCTGCGACACATATTCAATCACCCTGCCATCTTGCATCACTAGTGCACCAAGTCCAACACGAGATGCATCACAATATACCGTGTAAGATCCTGAACTTGTGGGCAACACCAACACTAGCACTATAGTCAAAGCAGTCTTGAGCTTCTGAAAGCTTGCCTCACACTTGTCTGACCACCTGAACGGGGCACCCTTCTGGGTCAACCTGATTAATGGGGCTACTACAGATGAGAACCCCTCAACAAACCGACAGTAATAACCTACCAAACCCAAGAAACTCTAGATCTTCGTGGCTGAAGTGGGTCTAGGCCAGTTCCGAACTGCCTCAATCTTCTTAGGATCCACCTGAATGCCCTCTGCCGATACGACGTGACCCAAGAAAGGGACTAAATCCAACAAAAACTTGCACTTTGAAAACTTGTCACATAACTGGTTGTCTCTCAGAGTCTGAAGTACGATCCGAAGATGCTGCTCATGCTTCTCCCGGCTACGGAAGTAAATCAAGATATCATCAATAAACACAATCACAAAGGAATCCAAATAGGGCTTCAACACTCGGTTCGTCAAATACATAAATAATGTTGGGGCATTTGTCACCCAAATGACATCCCTAGAAACTCATATTGCTCATACCGAGTCCGAAAAGCTATCTTAGGGACATCGGATGCCCTAATCCTCAAGTGATGGTATCCAGACCTCAAATCAATTACCTTGACATCCTGAATCTGATCAAATAAATCATAAATCCTCTCCAATGGATACATGTTCATGATGGTGACTTTGTTCAACTACCGGTAATTTATGCACATTTTCATCGATCCATCTTTCTTCTTCACGAACAACACAGGCGCACCCCAGGGCAAGACACTAGGTCTAATGAACCCCTTATCAAGCAAATCTTGCAACTGCACCTTTAATTCTTTCAACTTTAGCGGGGCCATATGGTATGGCGGAATAGAAATGAGCTGAGTGCGCGGAGCCAAATCAATACAGAAGTCAATATCTCTGTCGGGTGGCATCCCTGGCAGATTTGTAGGAAAAACCTCTTGAAACTCACAAACAACTGGTACTGAATCCATTGAAGGAACCCCCGAACTAGAATCGCGGACATAAGCCAAATAAGCTAGAAACCCCTTCTCGACCATATGCTGAGCCTTCACATAACAGATAACCCTGCTGGTAGAATGGCCAGAAGCCCCTCTCCACTCTAATCGAGGCAACCCCGACAAGGATAAGGTTACCCTTGGCATAAAATCGAATATAACATGATAAGGTGATAGGCAATCCATACCCAAAATGACATCAAAGTCAACCATATCAAGAAGTAAGAGATCTACGCTTGTCTCAAGATGCCCAATAGTAACCACTCATAAATGATAGACACGATCTACAACAATAGAATATCCTAGTGGCGTGGACACATACACAGGAGCACTCAAGGAATCACGAGGCACCACCAGGTATAAAGCAAAGTAGGATGATACATAGGAGTAAGTAGAGCCCGGATCAAATAGATTTGAAGCATCTCTATGGAAAACTGAAATAATACTTGTGATAACTACGTCTGATGACTCAGCCTCAGGTCTGGTTGAGAAAGCATAACATCGGGGCTGGGCCCCACCACTCTAAACCACGTCCCTAGGAAGGCCTCTAACTGGCTGGCCTCCACCTCTAACAGTCTGGCCTCTAACTCTGGCTGCTTGATCCCTGCCTATGGCTGGCTGGGCAGGCGGTGTAGCAACCGATGCCGGAACCATGGCACGAGAACCCTGTTGTTGTGAGCTTCCCGGTGCCCGAGGGCAAAACCTAGCAATGTGCCTCTAGTCACCACAAGTATAACAGGACCTTGGCTGTTGTGGCGGCTGACCCTGAAATTGACCTTATTGACCTGAGTAACCACCCTGAAAACTATGGAGCGCAGGTGCACTAATAGGAGTTGGTGATGCACTATAGGCTAGGAGATCGTGATGAGACATATGAGGGTCGTGACCACCTGAAGCACCGAGAGATTCATGGAGTGCTAAATAAAATAGCCTAGGAGGATGGACTCTACCAAAAGTACCCCTGCCACCAGACGAGGCGCCATTGAACCCACTGGAATGTCGAGGTCTCTTCAGACCCCTGCCCTCTCTCTTGTTCAAGAACCACCTCGATCCTTTGGGCGACATTGGCAGCCGCCTGAAAATATATCTCACCCCCGGTCTCCTTGGCCATATGAAGCCTGATGGGGTGAGAGATTCCATCTATAAAAATCCTCACCCTTTCCCTCTCAATAGGAATAAAAAGAAGAGCATGACGGGCAAGATCCACAAAACGGGTCTCGTACTAACTAACAGTCATACTGCCCTGGTGGAGACGCTGGAACTGCCGATGGTAATCCTCTCTCAATATGATAGGGAGGAATTTCTCTAGGAAGAGCTGAGAGAACTGGTCCCAAGTAAGAGCAGGCGACCCTACTAATCGGGTCAACACACAGTCTCTCCACCATTTCTTGGAGGAACACGTCTCTAAAATACTGCAAATTCGACCCCATTGGTCCCAACTATACCCATGTTCCGCAGCACCTCATGGCAGTTGTCAAGATAATCTTGTGGGTCCTATGAAGGTGCACCATTGAAGGGAACTGGTAAGAGCTTAGTAAACTTGTCCAATCTCCATAAATCCTCAGAAGGCATGGTGGGTCCATCACCGGCCTGTGCCGCAACAACTGGCTGAACTACCCCTACTGGCGAGGCTGCTGGAGTCTAATACTAGGGAGCTATCTGCTCTGTAGTTGAGTAGCGGGAGTCTGTTCTCCTCCCCCAGCCTGAGAGACGGCCGGTAGGAAATGTACTAGCCTGGGCCACACTCTCCATAAGGCCCACCAAACGGACTAGAGCGTCCTGAAGCACTAGGGTGGCAATTAACCCCTCTGGGACCTGAGTTGGTCCAACAGTGTCTGAGCTGGAACCTCCTCATCAAAATCTACCTGAGGCTCTAGTGTAGGTGGTTCTGTTCGAGTCTATGGCGCGACCTCGACCTCGACCTCTGCCCCTCGTAGGAGCTACTGCTGGGAGCTCCGGTTGCTGTCCAGTTGAAGATGCGGTGCGTGTTCTCCCCATCTACGAGAGATCAAGAATAGAAGAGTTCAATCATTAATGGTAGAAGTAAAATCGCATGACAGAGAAGAATAGAAATGAAATTGTTCCTAACTCCATAGCCTCTAGGAGATAAGTATAGACGTCTCCGTACCGATCCTCCCGACTCTACTAAGTTTGCTCGTGAGTCGTGAGACCTATGTAACCTAGTGCTCTGATACCAACTTGTCACGACCCGGGAATTCCCACCTTCGGGATCGTGATGGCGCCTAATATTTCACTTACTAGGCAAGCCAACATTAGAGGATCTTTGAGCCAATTTTAATAAATTACGATAAGTAAAAACAAATAAACCGAACTGAAATTAATACTGAGTGCAGAATAACATAAACATCATTAATATCTAAGTACAACCCGGATCTTGAGTCATAATTCACGAGCTTCTAGAGTTTCTACAATCAGGCTTTGAAATAAATACAACTGTCTTGAACGAAAAGAATAATAAACTAGGGGAAATGGAAGGGGACTTCAAGGTATGCAGATGCCAGCTGAACTACCTCGAGTCTCCAAAAGCAAATCTGAGCTGAAATGCCTCATTGACAATCTGCACAAGAAATGCAAAGTGTAGTATGAGTACAACCGACCAATGTACTCCTTAAGTGTCGAACCTAACCTCGACGAGGTAGTGACGAGGCTATGACAAGACACCCACATAAAATAAACATGTGCAAATAACAATATACGTACAACAGAATAACAAATAAAAGCTAAACATGTGATTTTGGGAGGGGACATGCGAAAAGGGGGTACAATATACGATAAATACTACAGGGAATGATAACAAGAAACAGTCAATGAGCCTTTAACAGCAAGACGAATAAACATAATGAACAAAATTGCACGACATCACCCTTCGTGCTTTTACTCTCAACTTCACTATGAAACAATAATATCGGCACGACACCACACTTCGTGCTTTTACTTTCAACCTCACTGTGAAACAATAATATCTGCACGGCATCACTTCGTACTTTTACCCTCAACCTCTAAATCACGAGAAACAAGTTTCAACCACATGCTTTGACCAACCGACAATGCATAAGTACTCGTCACCTCACATATACATTGTAACATACATTTAAACACATAGCAAATAGGAAAACAAGTCCTAGTCCTTCAAGTAGAGGTTAACCACGATACTTACCTCACTCCAAAAATTGACTCAAAGCTCAACCATGAATTTGCCTTTCGAACAAGCCTCCGAACAAACCAAATCTAGCAAATTATCAACCACACAATTCAAAATAAGCCTTAGGAACTATCCACGAATGAAAATGGCTCAATTTAGGTCATTATTGAGAAAGTTAACAAAAGTCAACTCCCGGGTCCGCTTGGTCCAAACCCGATATTCAAACCAAAACCTGATTACCCATTCACTTCAAGCTCGGTTATGTAAATTGTTTCGAAATCCGACCTCGATTTGAGGTCTAAATTGCAATTTTACAAAAATCCCTAATTTCCCCTAAATCCCCAATTTCTACCATGAAAATCCTATATTTTAGGTTGAAATCTTATGAAATATGATGGGTAATTGAAAGAAAATAGGTTAGAATGACTTACCAATGAATTGAGGAAGAAAAGCTCTTGGTAAAATCGCCTCTAAGGTTTCTAGGTTTGAAAATTTGAGAGAATGAACTAAAATCCTGTTTTTCCCTTCTTCAAGTTCAGGCGGAGCATCCTTTGTATCTTCACCCTCATCATTGAAGGATATGTGATAACTCGGTGAAAAATCCTCCAATTCTGCATCATCCTCCATTAGAGATGGTATACCATTCTCGTCTTTTTACAGTAACATGATACGCAGAACCCACACTTTCTTCATCTTTGTCACGTTCCTTAGTGTAGACAACAATATATGGCTTTACCTTGAGTACTTCATTACATGAAACGACAAGTTTTATTTGTTGCCTCATTCTAGAAGGAACCAAACTTTGGAAATCCTTAAAGATCTTCTGGATTTTGGGCAAAGCGGGTGTTCTTATGCTTTGATAATTTCTCTAGAACTTGTTCCCTTTCTTTAATGGACCCAATCTCTCAAATACGGAAGTCCTCACAGTTGATTTTCCAAGTCAATCAATGACTGACGGTCTATTAGAAGAGGCAGATTCATCTTATACAGTGATATAAGCTTGCCCTTCTTATGGAGATGCGAAATGGTGATGGTTGCTTGTACCCCAAACCTCCACGTGGTTGCCTTGTAGCATCTTCTGATGGGAGCTTCCCTATTTTTGATGGCTCATTGGGATTGTATTCGTCTTTTCACATAGCCTGTAAGAATTATGATCAAAGCCTTCATTTGTACGCTTCGTAAGGAGTGCCACATTCTGCGAAGGTTTGGGCCACAAACCCTGCAAGTAGCTTTGAGGGCAACTTTACGGCCTCAATTCGTTTAATCGGAAGAGTTAACTCCCTTAGCATAGTGGTTTGGAGTTTTTCTGATTCTCCCTCGCCTTTCTTCCTTTTAGGGACATAGCAAAGCGCAATAATTACTTTATTGCCATGAGACACAATGTTTCCTTTGTGAGATTTATTTGAGCTAGGGTGCACCTCCTCAGTAACATCTTTGGTTTTGTCAGCAACCATCTCAGCTCTCCTAGTCGTGGAGTCATCATTCTTGCCATTCATTACATCATCAGCTTTTAGCTCCTTCACAATGCGGTTATTCAAGTAGAACTTGGCATCATCAAAATGTGATTCAGCCTCGGTAAATGGCTCGTCATCAACAACTATCGTCTTCTCGACTCCTCCCTCGTAGTACTTCAAACATTGATGGTAAGTAGATGAAAACACTTTATTCTCATGTATCCAAGGCCTTCCAAGCAAGACGTTGCAAGAAGTCTTTGCATCGATCACATGCAGCCATGCACTTGATTGCATATATTCAATGGTGATTCCTAACCATATAGAACCTATGGCTCTTTACCCCCTTGGTTGAATCCTTGAACCATCACACGACTTTCTAAAAGTTTGTTCATGGGAATACCACGTTCTTTCACAGTGCGAATTGGCAAGATGTTCACTGAAGATCCTCCATCAACCAAAATTCGATTTACCCTTTCTTTGCGCATAGAGCCAACCAGGTAAACGGGTGGTTATGAGTAGTGTTACCCAGTACAAGATCATCATTTGTGAATGTAACTTTTGTCTCGCAAGCATTAACTTCTTGAGGAATAGACTCGATGAGCTTTTCTAAAAATGGTGCCAACGGTAGGTCATCACTCTTTTCTTTCCCTTTATCAGCATTGCAACAAGAGGCCTCAATACCATCACCGAAAATCTTCATGCGGAACTAACTTGGCAAGAACTCCTCCAAGGTCACTGGATGCCATGGCTTTTGAGGGTGGTGCACCTCAACTTTTGCTTTCATCAAATGCTTAATTGGATTCCATCTCCTTGGTCTTTTCACCATCATTTTCCTTTTTTGTTGTTCTATGGATTCTTTATGTGGGCTCCTTTTGTGGCGCCTACGACGAGTCACCAACGTTCGACCTTCATCATAATCATTTTGATCCACTTCAACTTTGTTGTTCTCTACTAATTCTTCATCTTTACTTTTTTCTAAAACTACATAATTCATCTTGACTGAATGAGCCAAAGGTGATGGAGACTTGGTTTGCGCTTGCTTTCTCATCTTCAAGTGTGGTCTTCTTTTCACGATACAAGTCCATAACTTTGTCTTTGAAGACAAAGAACTTCTCTAGAGGATGTCTCACAAGTCGATGGTATTTGTAGTAATTTGGGTCATTCGCTTTCCCAGTTTTAATTGGCTGCTTCATTTCAGGAAGCTCAATGAGATCTAACTCGAGGAGCTCTTCAAAAATTGCAGGCACATCTGAATCCATAAATGGGTACTACTTCTCTTGAATTTATTTTTAAGTCAACCTTCTACTTGGCTTATCTTGGAAAGAAGTGGACTTCATACTCTGCTTCTTGCTCACCTTTGTCGTGAACTTCGTAGGTGATGTGTTGAAACTCATAGCTCCTTTGTTTTTGGACTTGCGTACAAACTTGCTCCATTTCCTGACTTCTTGCTTGTCGTTCCCTTTACGAGGCTCATAGATAGGAAACCTTTCATTTCCAACAGAGGCCATTCTCAATTCCATGTCATGGGCACGAGTTGCAAGTTCTTCAAATGTGCTAGGCTTGATACCTTGCAAGATATAGCGCAGTACCCAATGCATGCCTTGGATGCACATTTCTATGCCAAAAGCTTCACTAAGCTTGTCTTTGCAGTTGAGGCTTGCATTCCTCCAACGATTGATAAAGTTGATAACTGGTTCGCCCTTCCGTTGACAAGTATTTGTAAGTTCCACCATGCTCACGGGTGCGTCTTGTGCTATTACAGCGATTGAGGAACTCTTGCTCTAGTTGATCCCAACTATCAATAGATCTCGCCTCAAGGTCTGTATACCAATCAAAAGAATTTCCTTTTAGCGAGCAGTCAAAATGCTTGACAAGGTAATCTCCATAAGTTCCAGCATTATTGCACGTCTCAACAAAGAGCGCCACATGTTGTTTTGGAGTACCTTTACCATCAAACTGTTGAAAATTTGGAGGTTGATAGCCAGCGGGCATCTTCAACATATTGACACTTGCAGTATACAACTTTGTGTATGTAAGAGAGGACTTGGAAGCAACTTCATACTTATTTTTAATAGTTCTTTCAATGAACTCATTCAGTTGATTGATTGGAATCACCCCTTCAGATGAGACAAAGATAGCCGTAGCGGATGCAACTTGTCTTGGGGAGAATCACTCTCTGTAACTTCTGGGAGCTTGCCAGGTGCATGGATGGATTATTCTTCCATCAAGATTACCAAACCGTTGACTGCATTTCTAGTGAAAGATGTCAAGTATGTTTTAATGTGGAGTGCTTAAGAGCATTCGAATTTATAAAGGAAAAGCTTGTAAGTGCTCCTATTATGGTGACACCTGATTGGAGCCAACCATTTGAGATAATGCGTGATACCAGTGATGTTGATGTGGGGGTAGTTCTGGGGCAAAGAAATATAAAATATTTCGGCCTATTTACTATGCCAGCAGGACGTTGAATGATGCTCAAGTCAACTATGGCACTACTAAGAAAGAGTTCTTTGTTGTGGTCGTTGCTTTTGACAAGTTTAGATTATACTAGTGGGGGGCAAAGTGATTGTACACACGAATCACTGTGATGACCCAAAGGGGTCTTCTTATTAATAAAGACTCAATTCCAGGCTCCTAAGACTTCAAAAGACTAATTTTAATTTACACAATTTGCGGGCGCAGTCCGGGCGTGAAACCAGAAAACCTTTATGTGAAAATATGTGAACTAGAAATTTTTAGAGTTACAATTTGGTTTTAGTTGACTTTGGTCAACCTTTTGAGTAAATGGACCCGGAACTAGGTTCTGACGATCCCGGGAGGTCCGCAGAAAAATATGGGACTTGGGCATATGTCCGAAATTGAACTCCAAGGTCCCTAACCTTAGAAAATAATTTTTGAAGAAAATTGTTCTGCTGGTTAATTCAAGAAATAAAGAAATGAAATAATATGTGAAATTTATGATATCGGGCACGTATGTTGGTTCCGTAGCTCGGAAAAAGTTCGTTATGTCATGTAAGTCCTATCTGTGAAGTCTCATGAGAATCGAAGTTGATTTGATATAATTCGGACATCAGGTTGAAAAGTTAGAAAACTTAAGTGTTCTTGAGAAAATCATGGGTTTTGAGGTTAAATTCGTAGATTTAATGCTATGTTGATGATTTGATTGCACGAGCAAGCCCGAATGCTATTTTTAGACTTGCGTGCATGTTTGGTTTGAAGCCCCGGGGGCTTGGGTTAGTTTCGAATAGGATTAGGCTATGTTGTGTTTGTTTTTTATGTTCCATCATCATTTCTTCAGGCATAAAATGACACCACACTAAGAAAATGAACTCCAAATTTAGCTTTTATTGAACCATTAGATCCGTATCGTAATTGAGGAGCCATAGGAAAAAGAATCATCGAATTTGGACATCGTATGAAGAAGTTATGCCCATTTAGTGTCAGTAAAATACTGCTGGTGCCGGATGTCGCAAATGCGAACTCTCGGTCGCAAATGCGACATCAGCAGCCTATTAAATGAGCTTTTTGACGGGACTTTCACCCATTCTTCAATTCTCTCAAACCCTAAAGAGTATTGGTTGTTCATTGGGTTCCCTTGTGGTACAAACGATTGAGAAGTTTGGTGTTGTGTTTACGAAGTTTATATATATACATATATATATTGATGTTCCTGTTGGTCTCATGATGGAGAAGATATTGATGAGGTTTATGAGAAAATGCAGCTTCGTACTTAATATTGTTGAGACAGAAATATTGTGAAAGACTTGGCCTGAATTGTGAAAGTTTCATAAATTAATATAAGGTTATGATATGTCTGGTGGGAGGGGGTTGCATGCCGCAACAAGGTGTGATAAGGGTGGACAGGTGGGATCGGGTTGCACGCCGCAACAGGAGTGATAAGGGTGATATATGTAGGGAGGAGCAATAAGTGTGGACAGGTGGGAGCGGGTTGCACGCCGCAACAAGGAGCGATAAGGGAGGAAACATATGCTTTACTAGATTTCACAAAAATGTTTTTTACTGGATTTCAAAAGATGTTTTACTGGTTTTGGAACTTAAGGATTTGAGACTTACAGATTTGGAAAAGCTTAAATGTTTATTTTACTATTTTTCATATTTTTGGCACTATTATTCAAAGTTAAAGTTTTGAAAACTTGGAAATTATCGAGAATTGGTTATAGCTGAGGCATGGAACATGCGGCTGAGTAATTTTATTATTGCTGCAGTATTTGAATTTATTTGTTTAGATTCCTTCTTGCTTTATATATTATTGTCACAGGTTTATTGCTAAAGCCCCGCCGTAGCCTCGTCACTACTTCTTCGAGGTTAGGCTCGGCACTTACTCAGTACATGGGGTCGGTTGTACTGATACTACACTCTGTGCTCTTTTGCACAGATCCAGGTGCCAGACATCAGTAGAGCTAGTTCGAGCAGCTTTCCTGGCCATTTGGAGACACGAGGTAGATCTGCTAGCGACTGCAGATTCTTGGAGTCTTCACTTATTTTCGGATACTGTTTTATTTCTTACAAAATAGATATACAATTCTTTCAGACCATTATTTGTAAAATTCTTAGTAGTTCGTGAATTGTGACACCAGACCCTAGGTAGTTATGAAATTAGCGTTAGTTGATGGCTCGTCTGTTACTTTGAATATTAATCCTGATTGCATTTATGGAGATATATTAAATTTTGTGTTTAATTGGATTTGTTCATGCTTGTGGAAATAAAGTTATAACGACAATGATTGTATAAATTCTAACATTGGCTTTCCTAGCGAGTGTGGTGTTAGGCGCCATCACGATCCCTAAGGTTGGGAAATTTGGGTCGTGACAATCACTCAGCCTTGAAATATCTGTTGAGTAATAAGGAGTCCAAACCCGCATCTAATCTGGTGGGTGTTATTTCTCCAAGAGTTTGACTTGGAGATCAAAGATATGAAGTCCACGGAAAATCAAGTCGCCGATCATTTATCTCGACTTGAGAGTCCTCCGGTTGAAATAGTTAAGAGAAGAGTTCCTTGATAAGCAGATTTTCTCCATTGCTGCGATTTCCGAAAGAACGCATTGGTATGATGATGTAGCCAACATTTTGGCTAGTGGATGGTGGCCTGGTGACCTCTCTCGTGATCAAATAAAGAAGCTTCAAGATGAGGTAAAAAGTTATTCTTGGAATGACCCTTTCTTGTTTAAATTGTGTGAAGATGGTGTGATTCGAAGGTGAGATGGCAAGCATTCTTTCTCGTTGACATTATTGAACAACTGGAGGACACTATGGTGGAAATCGCACTGCAACAAAGGTCATGGAACTCGGTTTCTGGTGGCTTACTTTGTACAAAGACGCACAGGCGTATATAGCTGCATATGACAAGTGTCAAAGGACATGTAACATTAGGAAGAGGGATGAGATGCCACTAAACTCCATTCTGGTATGTGAAATTTTGTACGTTTGGGGCATTGACATCATGGGTTTGTTCCCATCGTCTTATTCATATTAGTATATCCTAGTAATTGTTGATTACGTCTCTAAATGGGTCAAAACAATCCCTACTAGGACCAATGATGCTCGGGTGGTGTTTGAGTTCTTACGGAAGAACATCTTTACCCGATTTAGGATACCTGGAGTGATTATCAGTGACAATGGGTCACACTTTCTGAATAAGCAGTTTGCTGCACTGCTGTCCAAGTATGGGGTCACACATAAAACAGGAACCCCGTACAGTGCCCAAACTAGTGGGCAAGTTAAAGTGGATAACCGTGAACTTAAACGAATTCTTGAAAAGACGGTTAGTGCTTCTCGTGAGGATTGGTCTGTAAAGTTGGATGAAACTCTATGGGCGTATAGTACTGCAATCAAAACAACCATAGGGACTTCACAATTCAAATTAGTGTATGGAAAATCGTGCCATCTATAACTTGATTAAGGATTCGATTCTTGATAATTTTGTTAGAATTAATTGATGGAGCTTTAATTTGCATTGTGAGTTATTTATTGTTTTGCTTAATCAAAGGAGGAGTTTGATATTGAATTTATTCACATCTTATACTCTAGTTTAAATTCGTGATTCAAATAGGTAATCGAAAGAGCCTTTTGAATTGTCAATCGAACTAGAAAAAAGGGAAATATTCGTGAGAAGTTACCCTGTAGATCATAACCATCATTTGATTGTTGCAATTATTTATCGTGCTTCAATTGGATTAATTATTGAATTAACGTTTAATTGAAAGAGGAACATTAACTTCAAGCGCACTCAGAGTATCGTGAGAATCAACCGTATTATAGAGTGAATTCAATTAAGAATTGGATCTGAATCAGTTATCTTTCACCTATCTAATCAACCCTTATCCCTCTCATTTATATTTCTTTGTTGCTCATCAAATGTCTATTGTAGTCAATTGTTATTTGCTTAATATTTAGTAGTTAATCGTAGTAACAGTCATCAAATCAAAGTGTTAATTTTCCTGGATAGTAATCAACTAGTGATTATTCGAACACTGTTTATCCAATCTATGTGGAGGCGATAAGTAATCTATACTATGTTTGACTAGCGAGCAATAATTTTGTGTTGTGTTTTGTGCTCGTCAATAGATTTTAGAGAAATCTGCAGTGTTTGATCCACGAGCTGTCACGACCGAAAATCCGTTAAAGGTCTTGATGGCGCCGGACACCACTGTCGGGCAAGCCAACACCAAGAAGTTAATTAAATCCTCATTTTTGTATTTTGAAATCATTTCTTTTCCTTACGTTAAACAATAAGTAATGATCTTCTGCGAGTAGATAATGATGTCTTGAACAAATTTAAATACTGAATAATCCCATAATCATCCAAAACCCCGGTGTCACAAGTGAATGAGCAATTTCTAGGAATTTAAAATGTAATACAATATCTGTCGGGAATACAAACTGGACAGAAGAGAAAAATACAATACTCTGAAGGAGACTCTGCTGGCTGCGGATCGTCTCATAAGATGCAGCTCACCTAACTCCCCGTACCAACCGCGCCGCTGCTCCAACAATGCCACTATCCATACATGTACTTGCACATCAAACTGTACAGCAAGTGTAGTATGAGTACGAAGACAATGCGTACCCAATAAGTATCCCGCCTAACCTCGAAGGGCTAGTGACGACGGGTCAACTTTGACACTTACTAAGGGCCAACAATATGGTAATATAAAATTCTAATTAAGCATGATATACAATAAAAAAATTCAGAACAAGAAGTAATTGAACAAGTCTTCACCATATTTAAGAGCTTTAAACGACTTCCTTATTTTAAACAATTATTCACCAAATAGTAAATTTACACCAGTTAAATAAAAGACATCCAGTACTATTATAATACATGAATACGACCGAGGACGTTCGGCCCGATCCAACATAAATGTAAATTGTGCACTGTCGAGGGTCGAATGACGCGAACCATATGTCACGACCCAAACTAGAGGATCATGACTAGCACCCGGGCCATACTTGCCGAGCACCAACGTACATTTTATCTAACCTTCTTTATTATCTTTAAGGGCCGACGAGATCAATATAATTGATAGATATGGATCATGAACACCAAACAATGAAAGATAATGGAATGAACATACATCACATGGGATGACAAAAATGCTAAGAAACTACATATAAGGTACGAGTTACAACGCTACCATGAAAGACTATACAACAAAAATTAGCCAACAAGGCATACCAAACGATACATGAGTCGACACCTGTCTATGAGCCTCTAAAGGAGCATAAGTAATGCAACATTGCCGGAACAGGGCCCCGACATACCCATAATATCTATAACAAAAATGCATACCAAGACCACGGCAAGTCTGGAGAAGGGATCTCGCCAATAACCGTTGAACTGGAAAGCCTACTGTGGTGGGGGAGCTGCGTCTATCTATCTATCAGGACCTGCAGCATGACATGCAGTGTCCACAAATAAAAAGGACGTCAGTACGAATAAAGTACTGAGTATGTAAGACAAGAAAGCATAAGTAAGAACAGTAATGTAAACAGGGATGGGGAATATACTTCCTGTAACATCTAGGTACCTCTGAGGGTTACTGATATGAAATGTGTGATACATACATACATATATACCTAAACCTTTAAAACATACGCCTCTGTGGGAATCATCATCATCATATCGTAACCGGCCATAATAGGCTCGGTAAAAAGTACCCGGCCACGTGGAGCTCGGTAAAACCCAACTGATCAGTGGTTGCACAATAGGTGTCGTACTTGGCCGAATATAGCGCGGATCGGTAGACTAATATATATATATATATATATATATATATATATATATATATAATTCATGTAGTACTCATTGGAATCATATTCTGAACCTTTCGGAGTGACGTAAGGTCGATATTCTCCGTACACGTTATTAGGACTAACTCTTCACCAAGAATCTTATAAGAATCAGGAAGTACCAACAACATTGATAACATAAGAATAAGAGTATCAACCTCAATATCAATTGTTCCATAATAAGGGAAACAATGTAAGTACTGCTAGCTTTTAAGAGTAGAGTATCTTTGGAAGCTCATTCATTGCATTATGTGCAATCGGAGTCGTGCAAAAGAAGGAAAGGGATAGCCTCACATACCTTGTATATATACTTCCCAAACTCAAGCTGTGCAAATGTCACGACTCCTTAGTCTACAATAAGAGAAATGACATTATCCTTATCGTTTAAGCGTCGTAACTATTATGTATCGACCATAACATATTTTACGATGAAACGGACAACACCTCCCCTATATATATGACTTCACACAAGTCAAACAAATCACTGAACATCCCAAAAAACATCAATAATAATCATATTGAGCCTCCCAAAATAGTCCACACACAACCTAATCACTTCATACATAAGACGACCACCATAGTCGTGTCAAACAACCCGAAAATATTACGACGAACGACCAGCCAAAAACCCTAAATCTATATGGTGTTTCTCCAAACCCTTTCTTCTCCAAAACTCCACAAAACAGTAGTAAAACACACAGCCCAACATCAACACAAAACAGTCCACAAAACAGTGAATAACTCGAACTCACGGCTTCCGATCACCGTCCCGTGAGTTCTTACAAGTATAGAACGAATTACCATGAATTTACAGCAGATAAAATGGATGAAAAAGAGCCTTAAACTTACCTTACATTTTGGATAACTCAACCCTTCCCTTGGTTCTTGAAACTCTAGGTTTTACCCCCAATTAGAACTTGAAAGAGAGGGAACATCAATTAGGGTTTGTGGATAACTTTTGGGAGGAAGTTTGCAGGGGTTTAGGTCTGGTTGTTTGTGGTATATAATGAGGGTTATATTACAGGAGATAATCCTTTAAATGGTCTCTTTGGCCGACCCGAAATTTTCTATTTTTGGGCTATCATTTAACCAAGTAGGTGACACACCTACTTGTCACCTAAGAGCCTGTGCAGTCTCGCGAATATGTCTATATCTCTTTACTCCAATGTAGTATTGATAAACGGTTTAATGCGTTGGAAACGAGACTCATATATGTTAAATTTGGTGGGTATAAAACCTCGTAATTCATAGTATATTGGGAGAAAAGCTTAATAACATTTGACCTAAAGTTTAAGTATAACTATGAACCTAAATTGTGACAACTCTTGTCGACTTTTGTTTCATAACTCGTTTGACTTAAAGACTATGATACATATATTATATGATTCAAATACCTTACAATACGACCCCTTGATAATATTAAGCACCCCTAGGTTTACCCAAGAGTTACAACATCCTTGATTCGTTTAACTTCTAATACTTGTTAATCACCCTTATACACTCTCGTATCATTTAAGATCAATAGGATTAACTTCTTATCATTTCAAAGATAGTTTCTTCTTAGATTTACGCCAAATAACTTATGGAATGAACCAACGTACATGAATATGGGTTGTAACACCCTCCCCCCCTAGGAACATTCGCCCTCGAATGTAGGGGTTTATGGGGAGCCTAACTCATCGTGGATTCCAACGGAAATTTCCGACCGAGTTTTCCCCTATAAAATGGATACTAGACAAACTTGCAAGTAGTTAAACCCAACGTATTGCCTTGCAAGGCTACACAAAGCATTATGGATATGTACATTATCTGCATATCACCATTGTGTATTAAGGAAGAGTACTCTCAAGCTATTGCTTACCTCATAGAGTTGTTTCACCTTCTAATGCGTCCTGCGTCCCCTCAGCATCCTTGTTATCTTGAATCTGGAACAAGTAAGGTTATTTAGACTTCATCTGCTATTCTGCTTCCCATGTAATTTCTTCCCTGTTCTTGTTCCTCCACAATACTTTGACGGAAGCTACATCCTTTGTTCTTAGCTTGCAGACTTGTCGATCTAATATAGCTACTGACATTTCTTCATATGATAGATCCTCTGTAACTTGTACATCCTAGGTAGGGACGACTCGAGAAGGGTCTCCAATACATTTCCTCAACGTAGATACATGGAATACCGGGTGGACAAATTCCAATACTGATGGAAATTCTAACTCATAAGCAACCTGTCCAATTCATCGAAGAATTTTGTACGGGCCGATATACCGCGGACTCAGCTTACCCTTCTTCCCAAAACGCATAACACCCTTCATCGGCGAGATCCTCAGGAAAACCCAATCATGAACATCAAACTCCAGATCACGATGTCGGACATCACAATAAGACTTTTGCCTGCTTTGTGCCGTCCTCAGCCGCTCCTGTATCAGTTTCACCTTCTCAATGGCTTGGTGAATCAAATCTGGCCCATATAGTTCTGTTTCACCGACTTCGAACCATCCAAGTGGTGATCTACATCTCCTCTCGTATAGTGCCTCGTACGGGGCCATTTTAATACTGGAAGTGTAGCTATTATTATAGGCAAATTCTATGAGTGGAAGATGGTCATCCCAATTCCCCTTGAAATCCATAACACATGCTCGTAGCATATCTTCAATTGTCTGAATGGTACGTTCAGCCTGTCTGTCGGTCTGTGGATGGAATGCAGTGCTGAGATTAACTTGTGTGCCTAAACCCTTCTGAAAAGACCTCCAAAAGTTAGCCGCAAATTGCGCTCATCGGTCTGATATAATAGATATCGGCACACCATGAATCCTAACAATCTCCTTGATATACAACTTCGCATAATCTTCAGCTGTGTAAGTTGTCTTAACTGGCAGAAAATGGGCACATTTTGTAAGTTGGTCAACTATCACCCATATGGAGTCAAACTTATGATAAAAGCGAGGTAATCCAATAATGAAGTCCATATTAATCACCTCCCATTTCCAGGTCGGAATCTCTATATTCTGAAGCAATCCACTGGGTTTCTGATGCTCGATTTTTACTTGTTGACAATTAGGACACTGGGCTACAAATTCTGCAATAGACTTCTTCATGTTATCCCACCAATACTGCTCATTAACATCATGATACATCTTTGTCGATTCAGGATGGATGGAATATCGGGATTGATGAATCTCAATCATAATCTTCTCTCTCAACCATGCCACATCAGGCACACATAACCGGCTCTGGTATCTCAGTGACCCATCTGCTCCGATCTCAAAAGCCGTAATTTTACACTGCTGAATGTTATCTCTCAATCGTACTAAGGTAGGATCTTCATATTGTCGTGCTTTTACCTCGGCTACCAAAGATGATTCTGTTGTATTCTGCACAGTAACCCCTCCGTCATCAGAGTCTAACAATCTAATTCTCATATTCGCTAGCTGATGAAGCTCTTTAGTCAACCCCTGTCTACCTGCCTCAATGTGTACTAAGCTTCCCATTGACTTACGACTGAGAGCGTCTGCCACAACATTGTCTTTACCGGGATGGTACAATATCTCGACATCGTAATCTTTCAGTAATTCAAGCCACCTACGCTGCCTCAAATTCAACTCCTTGTACTTGAATATGTATTGTAAACTCTTGTGATCTGTGTAGATGTCAATATGGACGCCGTATAAGTAGTGCCACCATATCTTCAAAGCATATATTAATGCAGCCAATTCCAAATCATGAGTGGGGTAATTCTTTTCATGCTTCTTCAATTTTCTTGATGCATAAGCTATCACCTTCCCATGTTGCATCAATACGCACCCCAAAACTATACCTGAGGCATCACAATATACCACATAAACTTTTGTTCCTTCTGGGAGAGTGAGCACTGGTGCAGATGTCAATCGATTCTTTAAAACCTGAAAACTTCTTTCACAAGCGTCAGACCACGGGAACTTAGTAGATTTCTGTGTTAACTTAGTCAATGGTGCTGATATAGAGGAAAACCCTTCTACAAATCGCCTATAATATACTGCTAGCCCCAGGAAGCTGCGGACTTCTGATGGTGTTGTGTCTTGGCCAATTCTTTACTGCATCGATCGTTTGCGTGTCGACACTAATACCCTCGTCAGATATCACATGGCCAAGGAATGCTACTGAGTTCAACCAGAATTCACATTTGGAGAGCTTAGCATATAACTTACAATCCTGAAGCATCTGTAATACTATCCGCAAGTGGCCCGCTTGTTCTACCTCCGAACGAGAATACACCAAAATGTCATCAATGAATACGATCACGAACACATCAATATAGGGCCTGAATACACTATTCATGAGATCCATAAAAGCTGATGGGGCATTTGTTAGCCTGAACGACATCACCAAAAAGTGAAAGTGCCCATATCTTGTCCGGAAGGCCGTCTTTGGAATATCCTTCTCCTTAACCCTCACCTGATGATACCCTAAACGTAAGTCAATCTTAGAGAAATACTTGGCACCCTGGAGTTGGTCAAACATGTCGTCAACCCCTGGAAGTAGATACTTGTTCTTTATAGTAAACTTATTCAACTGTCGATAATCAATACACATCCTTAACGACCCGTCTTACTTCTGCACAAACAAGACTGGCGCACCCGAAGGTGAAGTACCAGGCCTAATGAAGCCCTTATCCAGCAAGTCCTTCAACTGCGCCTTCAACTCTCGCAACTTTGTCAGGGCCATCCTGTATGGAGGAATAAATATGGGTTGAGTGTCTGGAAATACATCAATGCTAAACTCAATCTCCTTTTCAGGAGGAAGGCCTGGAAGTTCATCTGGGAAAACATCTGGAAATTCATTAACCACAGTGATTGATTGTAGAGTAGGCGGCTTCGTCTCCGCATCCCTAACGCGAATGAGATGATAAATGTACCCTTTTGAGATCATCTTCCTTGCCTTAAGATAGGAAATAAACCTACCTTTCGGTGTAGCAATGTTCCCTTTCCATTCGATGACGGTTTCATCAGGAAATTGAAACCTAACCATCTTCGTACGACAATCAACATTTGCATAGCATGAGGCTAATTGGTCCATTCCCATTATCACGTCGAAATCAACCATTTCTAATTCAAACAAATTTTTCGAGGTTTGACGACTACAAATCATCACTGTGCAACCTCTATATACCCTTCTAGCAATCACAGAATCTCCTATTGGAGTAGATACCACAAGTGGTTTACTTATCAATTCAGGTTCAACGCCAAGATTATTAGCCACTAAAGGTGTAACATATGAAATGTAGATCCCGGATCAATAAACGCATATACATCCTAAGAAAACACAGACAATATACCTGTAACAACATTCTAGGATGTTTCGAGATCCTGTCGACCAACTAGAGCATAGGTTTGATTTTGAGCACCACTCAAACTCGGCACTGCACCTCTACCTCTACCACAACCTGTCGACTGTTGAAAACCTCGTGCTGGAGGTTGAACTAATGAGGAAGAACTAGACACATATCCAGTTCGCTGAGCCATACCATCTCCTTCTCTATTAGGACAATCTCGCATCATATGGCCAGGTTGTCTGCAAGAATAGCACGCATCAGAACCTCGACGGCATAGTCCAAAGTGGGACTTTCCACACTGATCACAACGGGGTGTTGGGGGTCTTGTCTGACTAGTATCCCTATGATATTGCAAGCCTGATGCCCGCAAACTCTGACCTGGACCAGAATAGGTAAATCGATCATACCGAGGCCTTTGAAACTGTGGAGGAGCACTAGCTACAGTTGGCGCCAAACTCCTCAAAGACTGGGGCCTAACAATACCTCTGAAGTCATGAGAATACCCTACAAATCTCGCCCTCTTATGTTGGCCCCTATACTGCTCCCTATCTGCCCTTTGCTGGCGCTTACGATCCTCTAGGGTCTGGGCATAAGCCTGAATACGGGAAATATCCATGCCCTCCACCAAGGAGGCTGTCGTGCACTCATTTATCAGATGTGGTCCCAACCCATTCACGAACATATGCACCCTATCACTCATCTCAACCACCATATGGGGAGCATACCTTGCTAAAGAATCAAACTGCATATTATACTCTCGCACACTCATATTACCTTGTCTAAGGTTCAAGAACTTATTAGCTCTAGCTCGTCGTATCTCAACTGGCAAATAGTGACGAATAAAAGCCTCAAATAATTCCTTCCACACAGCTGGAGGGGAGTTCAAACCCCTGGATCTCTCCCAACTATCATACCAGAAAACCTCTTAAATCTCGTAACCTATAAGAAGCCAACTCTACTGCCTCTGTATCTGTAGCATACATAACCCGCAGTGTACGATAAACCTGGTCAATAAAAGTCTGCGGGTCCTCCTTGGGGTCTGATCCGGTAAACACTGGAGGGTCTAGATTAATAAAATTACGAACTCTTGTACTATCTGGTTTATCAACAGCATCGGTATTTTGCCTCTAAGCCTGAGCAGCGACCAAGCTAGTCAACAACTGCACCGCACTCCACATATCCTAGTCTATAGGGCCACACGGAGGAACTGGTGGTGATGGGTTTCTCCTAATACCCTCTGGATGAGACGAAGTAGATGAGGTATGAGACGACATCTCACTCTGAGCCTCACTTTGGCCTGCTCTGGCTTAAGGCACCTGACTGGTACCCTCTCCCGCAGCTATATCAAGTCGTCTACTAATCTCTTGCTTCCTAGTCGAAGGCATCGCTGAAAGAAAACAAAGTTAATATTGGATACGAACACTAAAGACTCAACTCTACGCGCGATCTAGATTCAGGAAGAAGGAAACAACCCTAGATGTCATGTAATCTTCTGATTATAAATGTGGCGCGCTACACATCCATAATCAAGACTCTACTAGACACGGCTCATAGACAACCCCTAGGACAGACCTGCTCTGATACCAAGTTTGTCACGACCCAAACTAGAGGATCATGACTAGCACCCGGGCCATACTTGCCGAGCACCAACGTACATTTTATGTAACCTTCTTTATAATCTTTAAGGGCCGACGAGATCTATATAATTTCTAGATATGGATCATGAACACCAAACAATGAAAGATAATGGAATGAACATACATCACATGGGATGACAAGACTGCTAAGAAACTACATATAAGGTACGAGCTACAACGCTGCCATGAAAGACTATACAACAAAAATTAGCCAACAAGGCATACCAAACTATACATGAGTCGACACCTGTCTATGAGCCTCTAAAGGAGCATAAGTAATGTAACATTGCAGGAATAGAGCCCCGACATACCCATAATATCAATAACAAAAATGCATACCAAGACCACGACAAGTCCGGAGAAGGGATCTCGCCAATAACCGCTGAACTGGAAAGCCTACTGTTGTGGGGGAGCTGCGTCTACCTGTCTATCAGGAGCTGCAACACGACATGCAGTGTCCACAAATAAAAAGGACATCAGTACGAATAAAGTACTGAGTATGTAAGGCAAGAAAGCATAAGTAAGAACAGTAATGTAAACAGGGATGGGGAATATACAACATGTAACATCTGGGTACCTCTGAGAGTTACTGATATGAAATGTGTGATACATACATACATATATACATAAACCTTTAAAACATATGCCTCCATGGGCATCATCGTCATCATATCGTACCCGGCCGTAATTGGCTCGGTAAAATGTACCCGGCCACGTGGAGCTCGGTAAAACCCAACTGATCAGTGGTTGCACAATAGGTGCCGTACCCGGCCGAATATAGCACGACTCGGTAGAGTAAAATAGATACATATATA